>JAEIFZ010000297.1:0-234250 GCA_018904035.1 Zaprionus ornatus | reverse complement strand
GCTTGTTTAGAAGATATAGCCTCCTTAATAAATATTTTTGAAAAAGTTAAAATCCGTTATCTGTTGATTGATTCTCAAAAATCTCGGCAAAATGAGACTAAAATATTATGTACGAATTTTCCGTTATTTGCCTAGTTTAGGAGATACAGCCTCCTAAATAAATATTTTTGAAAATCCGTTATCTGTTGATTGATTCTTCAATATCTCGACGAAATGAGACCAAAGTATTATGTACGAATTTTCCGTTTTTTTGGTAGTTTAGGAGATAAAGCCTCTTTAAAAAAATATTTTTGAAAATCCGTTATTTGTTGATTGATTCTAGAATATCTTGACGAAATGAGTTCAAAATATTATGTACAAATTTTCCGTTATTTGGCTAGTTTAGGAGATATGGACTTCTTAAAAAATGTTTTTTGAAAATCCGTTATTTGTTGATTGATTCTTGAACATCTCTGCGAAATGAGACCAAAATATTATGTAAGAATTTTCCGTTTTTGGATAGTTTAGGAGATATAGCCTCCTTAAAATATATTTTGTGAAAATCCGTTATTTGTTGATTGACTCTAGAATATTTTGACAAATTAAGACCAAAATATTATGTACGAATTTTTCGTTTTTTAGGTAGTTAAGAAGATATAGCCCCTTTAAAATAGATTTTTGGAAAATCCGTTATTTGTTGATTGATTCTTGAACATCTCGGCGAAATGAGACCAAAATATTATGTACTAATTTTCCGTTTATTGGCTAGTTTAGGAGATATAGCCTCCTTAAAATATATTGTGTGAAAATCCCTTATTTGTTGATTGATTCTAGAATATCTTGACAAATTAAGACCAAAATAATATATGTATATTTTTTGAAAATCCGTTATCTGTTGATTGATTCTTAAAAATCTCGACGAAATGAGACCAAAATATTATGTACGAATTTTCCATTTTTTGGCTAGTTTAGGAGAGATAGCCTCCTTCATAAATATTTTTTGAAAATCCGTTATTTGTTGATTGATTCTTGAAAATCTCGACGAAATGAGACCAAAATATTATGTACGAATTTTCCGTTTTTTGGGTAGTTTAGGAGATATAGCCTCCTTAAAATATATTTTGTGAAAATCCCTTATTTGTTGATTGATTGTAGAATATATTGACAAATTAAGACCAAAATAATATATGTATATTTTTTGAATCCGTTATTTGTTGTTTGATTCTTAAAAATCTCGGCGAAATGAGACCAAAGTATTATTTACGAATTTTTCATTATTATGCTTGTTTAGAAGATATAGCCTCCTTAATAAATATTTTTGGAAAATCCGTTATCTGTTGATTGATTTTTAAAAATCTCGGCAAAATGAGAATAAAATATTATGTACGAATTTTCCGTTATTTGGCTAGTTTAGGAGATATAGCCTCCTTAATAAATATTTTTGGAAAATCCGTTATCTGTTGATTGATTCTTCAATATCTCGACAAAATAAGACCAAAGTATTATGTACGAATTTTCCGTTTTTGGGTAGTTTAGGAGATAAAGCCTCTTTAAAAAAATATTTTTGGAAAATCCGTTATTTGTTGATTGATTCTAGAATATCTTGACGAAATGAGTTCAAAATATTATGTACGAATTTTCCGTTATTTGGCTAGTTTAGGAGATATGGACTTCTTAAAAAATGTTTTTTGAAAATTCGTAAGTTGTCGATTGATTCTTGAACATCTCTGCGAAATGAGACCAAAATATTATGTACGAATTTTTCGTTTTTTGGATAGTTTAGGAGATATAGCCTCCTTAAAATATATCTTGTGAAAATCCGTTTTTTGTTGATTGACTCTAGAATATTTTGACAAATTAAGACCAAAATATTATGTACGAATTTTTCGTTTTTTGGGTAGTTTAGAAGATATAGCCCCTTTAAAATAGATTTTTGGAAAATCCGTTATCTGTTGATTGATTCTTCAATATCTCGACGAAATGAGACCAAAGTATTATGTACGAATTTTCCGTTTTTTTGGTAGTTTAGGAGATAAAGCCTCTTTAAAAAAATATTTTTGGAAAATCCGTTATTTGTTGATTGATTCTAGAATATCTTGACGAAATGAGTTCAAATTATTATGTACGAATTTTCCGTTTTTTGGCTAGTTTAGGAGATATAGACTCCTTATAAATATTTTTGGAAAATCCGTTATCTGTTGATTGATTCTTCATTATCTCGACGAAATGAGACCAAAATATTATGTACGAATTTTCCATTTTTTAGGCTAGTTTTGGAGATATAGCCTCCTAAAAAAATATTTTTTGAAAATCCATTATTTGTTGATTGATTGTCGAAAATCTCGGCGAAATGAGACTAAAATAGTATGTACGAATTTTCCGTTATTTGGCTAGTTTAGTAGATATGGACTCCTTAAAAAATGTTTTTTGAAAATCAGTTATTTGTTGATTGATTCTTGAACATCTCGGCGAAATGAGACCAAAATATTATGTACGAATTTTCCGTTTTTTGGCTAGTTTAGGAGATATAGACTCCTTATAAATATTTTTGGAAAATCCGTTATCTGTTGATTGATTCTTCATTATCTCGACGAAATGAGACCAAAATATTATGTACGAATTTTCCATTTTTTAGGCTAGTTTTGGAGATATAGCCTCCTAAAAAAATATTTTTTGAAAATCCATTATTTGTTGATTGATTGTCGAAAATCTCGGCGAAATGAGACTAAAATAGTATGTACGAATTTTCCGTTATTTGGCTAGTTTAGTAGATATGGACTCCTTAAAAAATGTTTTTTGAAAATCCCTTATTTGTTGATTGATTCTAGAATATATTGACAAATTAAGACCAAAATAATAAATGTATATTTTTTGAAAATTCGGTATTTGTTGATTGATTCTTGAAAATCTCGACAAAATGAGACCAAATTATTATGTACGAATTTACCATTTTTTGGGCTAGTTTAGGAGATATAGAGTCCTTAATAAATATTTTTGGAAAATCCGTTATCTGTTGATTGATTCTTAGAAATCTCGGCGAAATGAGACCAAAGTATTATTTACGAATTTTTCATTATTTTGCTTGTTTAGGAGATATAGCCTCCTTATTAAATATTTTTGGAAACTCCGTTATCTGTTGATTGATTCTTAAAAATCTCGGCAAAATGAGACTAAAATATTATGTACGAATTTTCCGTTATTTGGCTAGTTTAGGAGATACAGCCTCCTTAATAAATATTTTTGGAAAATCCGTTATCTGTTGATTGATTCTTCAATATCTCGACGAAATGAGACCAAAATATTATGTACGAATTTTCCGTTTTTTGGCTAGTTTAGTAGATATGGACTCCTTAAAAAATATTTTTTGAAAATCCGTTATTTGTTGATTGATTCTTGAACTTCTCGGCGAAATGAGACCAAAATATTATGTACGAATTTTCCGTTATTTGGCTAGTTTAGGAGATATAGCCTCCTTAATAAATATTTTTGGAAAATCCGTTATCTGTTGATTGATTCTTCAATATCTCGACAAAATAAGACCAAAGTATTATGTACGAATTTTCCGTTTTTTGGGTAGTTTAGGAGATATAGCCTCCTTAAAATATATTTTGTGAAAATCCCTTATTTGTTGATTGATTGTAGAATATATTGACAAATTAAGACCAAAATAATATATGTATATTTTTTGAATCCGTTATTTGTTGTTTGATTCTTAAAAATCTCGGCGAAATGAGACCAAAGTATTATTTACGAATTTTTCATTATTATGCTTGTTTAGAAGATATAGCCTCCTTAATAAATATTTTTGGAAAATCCGTTATCTGTTGATTGATTCTTAAAAATCTCGGCAAAATGAGACTAAAATATTATGTACGAATTTTCCGTTATTTGGCTAGTTTAGGAGATATAGCCTCCTTAATAAATATTTTTGGAAAATCCGTTATCTGTTGATTGATTCTTCAATATCTCGACAAAATAAGACCAAAGTATTATGTACGAATTTTCCGTTTTTTGGGTAGTTTAGGAGATAAAGCCTCTTTAAAAAAATATTTTTGGAAAATCCGTTATTTGTTGATTGATTCTAGAATATCTTGACGAAATGAGTTCAAAATATTATGTACGAATTTTCCGTTATTTGGCTAGTTTAGGAGATATGGACTTCTTA
This sequence comes from Zaprionus ornatus, assembly GCA_018904035.1. Classification (NCBI taxonomy): domain Eukaryota; kingdom Metazoa; phylum Arthropoda; class Insecta; order Diptera; family Drosophilidae; genus Zaprionus; species Zaprionus ornatus. The sequence continues at coordinate 230,106 of JAEIFZ010000297.1, read as the reverse complement.
AAAAATGTTTTTTGAAAATTCGTAAGTTGTCGATTGATTCTTGAACATCTCTGCGAAATGAGACCAAAATATTATATACGAATTTTTCGTTTTTTGGATAGTTTAGGAGATATAGCCTCTTTAAAATATATCTTGTGAAAATCCGTTACTTGTTGATTGACTCTAGAATATTTTGACAAATTAAGACCAAAATATTATGTACGAATTTTTCGTTTTTTGGGTAGTTTAGAAGATATAGCCCCTTTAAAATAGATTTTTGGAAAATCCGTTATTTGTTGATTGATTCTTAAAAATCTCGGCAAAATGAGACCAAAGTATTATTTACGAATTTTTCATTATTATGCTTGTTTAGAAGATATAGCCTCCTTAATAAATATTTTTGGAAAATCCGTTATCTGTTGATTGATTCTTAAAAATCTCGGCAAAATGAGACAAAAATATTATGTACGAATTTTCCGTTATTTGGCAAGTTTAGGAGATACAGCCTCCTTAATAAATATTTTTGGAAAATCCGTTATCTGTTGATTGATTCTTCAATATCTCGACGAAATAAGACCAAAGTATTATGTACGAATTTTCCGTTTTTTGGGTAGTTTAGGAGATAAAGCCTCTTTAAAAAAATATTTTTGGAAAATCCGTTATTTGTTGATTGATTCTAGAATATCTTGACGAAATGAGTTCAAATTATTATGTACGAATTTTCCGTTTTTTGGCTAGTTTAGGAGATATAGACTCCTTATAAATATTTTTGGAAAATCCGTTATCTGTTGATTGATTCTTCATTATCTCGACGAAATGAGACCAAAATATTATGTACGAATTTTCCATTTTTTAGGCTAGTTTTGGAGATATAGCCTCCTAAAAAAATATTTTTTGAAAATCCATTATTTGTTGATTGTCGAAAATCTCGGCGAAATGAGACTAAAATAGTATGTACGAATTTTCCGTTATTTGGCTAGTTTAGTAGATATGGACTCCTTAAAAAATGTTTTTTGAAAATCCGTAATTTGTTGATTGATTCTTGAACATCTCGGCGAAATGAGACCAAAATATTTTGTACGAATTTTCCGTTTTTTGGCTAGCTTAGGAGATATAGCCTCTTTAAAATTTTGTGAAAATCCCTTATTTGTTGATTGATTCTAGAATATATTGACAAATTAAGACCAAAATAATAAATGTATATTTTTTGAAAATCCGGTATTTGTTGATTGATTCTTGAAAATCTCGACAAAATGAGACCAAATTATTATGTACGAATTTTCCATTTTTTGGGCTAGTTTAGGAGATATAGAGTCCTTAATAAATATTTTTGGAAAATCCGTTATCTGTTGATTGATTCTTAGAAATCTCGGCGAAATGAGACCAAAGTATTATTTACGAATTTTTCATTATTTTGCTTGTTTAGGAGATATAGCCTCCTTAATAAATATTTTTGGAAACTCCGTTATCTGTTGATTGATTCTTAAAAATCTCGGCAAAATGAGACTAAAATATTATGTACGAATTTTCTGTTATTTGGCTAGTTTAGGAGATACAGCCTCCTTAATAAATATTTTTGGAAAATCCGTTATCTGTTGATTGATTCTTCAATATCTCGACGAAATGAGACCAAAATATTATGTACGAATTTTCCGTTTTTTGGCTAGTTTAGTAGATATGGACTCCTTAAAAAATGTTTTGTGAAAATCCCTTATTTGTTGATTGATTCTAGAATATATTGACAAATTAAGAACAAAATAATAAATGTATATTTTTTGAAAATCCGGTATTTGTTGATTGATTCTTGAAAATCTCGACGAAATGAGACGAATGTACGAATTTTCCATTTTTTAGGCTAGTTTAGGAGATATAGACTCCTTAATAAATATTTTTGGAAAATCCGTTATCTGTTGATTGATTCTTAAAAATCTCGGCGACATGAGACCAAAGTATTATTTACGAATTTTTCATTATTATGCTTGTTTAGGAGATATAGCCTCCTTAATAAATATTTTTGGAAAATCCGTTATCTGTTGATTGATTCTTCAATATCTCGATGAAATGAGACCAAAATATTATGTACGAATTTTCCGTTATTTGGATAGCTTAGGAGATATGGACTCCTCAAAAAATGTTTTTTGAAAATCCGTAATTTGTTGATTGATTCTTGAACATCTCTGCGAAATGAGACCAAAATATTATGTACGAATTTTCCGTTTTTTGGATAGTTTAGGAGATAAAGACTCTTTAAAAAAATATTTTTGAAAAATCCGTTTTTTGTTGATTGATTCTAGAATATCTTGACGAAATGAGTTCAAATTATTATGTACGAATTTTCCGTTTTTTGGCTAGTTTAGGAGATATAGACTCCTTATAAATATTTTTAGAAAATCCGTTATGTGTTGATTGATTCTTAAAAATCTCGGCGAAATGACACCAAAGTATTATTTACGAATTTTTCATTATTATGCTTGTTTAGGAGATATAGCCTCCTTAATAAATATTTTTGGAAAATCCGTTATCTGTTGATTGATTCTTCATTATCTCGACGAAATGAGACCAAAATATTATGTACGAGTTTTCCATTTTTTAGGCTAGTTTTGGAGATATAGCCTCCTAAAAAAATATTTATTGAAAATCCATTATTTGTTGATTGATTGTCGAAAATCTCGGCGAAATGAGACTAAAATAGTATGTACGAATTTTCCGTTATTTGGCTAGTTTAGTAGATATGGACTCCTTAAAAAATGGTTTTTGAAAATCCGTTATTTGTTTATTGATTCTTAAAAATCTCGGCGAAATGAGACCAAAGTATTATTTACGAATTTTTCATTATTATGCTTGATTAGGAGATATAGCCTCCTTAATAAATATTTTTGGAAAATCCGTTATCTGTTGATTGATTCTTCAATATCTCGACGAAATGAGACCAAAATATTATGTACGAATTTTCCGTTATTTGGATAGCTTAGGAGATATGGACTCCTCAAAAAATGTTTTTTGAAAATCCGTAATTTGTTGATTGATTCTTGAACATCTCTGCGAAATGAGACCAAAATATTATGTACGAATTTTCCGTTTTTTGGATAGTTTAGGAGATAAAGACTCTTTAAAAAAATATTTTTGAAAAATCCGTTTTTTGTTGATTGATTCTAGAATATCTTGACGAAATGAGTTCAAATTATTATGTACGAATTTTCCGTTTTTTGGCTAGTTTAGGAGATATAGACTCCTTATAAATATTTTTAGAAAATCCGTTATGTGTTGATTGATTCTTAAAAATCTCGGCGAAATGACACCAAAGTATTATTTACGAATTTTTCATTATAATGCTTGTTTAGGAGATATAGCCTCCTTAATAAATATTTTTGGAAAATTCGTTATCTGTTGATTGATTCTTCAATATCTCGACGAAATGAGACCAAAATATTATGTACGAATTTTCCGTTTTTTGGCTAGTTTAGTAGATATGGACTCCTTAAAAAATGTTTTTTGAAAATCCGTTATTTGTTGATTGATTCTTGAACTTCTCGGCGAAATGAGACCAAAAAATTATGTACGAATTTTCCGTTTTTTGGCTAGCTTAGGAGATATAGCCTCTTTAAAATTTTGTGAAAATGCCTTATTTGTTGATTGATTCTAGAATATATTGACAAATTAAGACCAAAATAATAAATGTATATTTTTTGAAAATCCGGTATTTGTTGATTGATTCTTGAAAATCTCGACAAAATGAGACCAAATTATTATGTACGAATTTTCCATTTTTTGGGCTAGTTTAGGAGATATAGAGTCCTTAATAAATATTTTTGGAAAATCCGTTATCTGTTGATTGATTCTTAGAAATCTCGGCGAAATGAGACCAAAGTATTATTTACGAATTTTTCATTATTTTGCTTGTTTAGGAGATATAGCCTCCTTAATAAATATTTTTGGAAACTCCGTTATCTGTTGATTGATTCTTAAAAATCTCGGCAAAATGAGACTAAAATATTATGTACGAATTTTCCGTTATTTGGCTAGTTTAGGAGATACAGCCTCCTTAATAAATATTTTTGGAAAATCCGTTATCTGTTGATTGATTCTTCAATATCTCGACGAAATGAGACCAAAATATTATGTACGAATTTTCCGTTTTTTGGCTAGTTTAGTAGATATGGACTCCTTAAAAAATGTTTTGTGAAAATCCCTTATTTGTTGATTGATTCTAGAATATATTGACAAATTAAGAACAAAATAATAAATGTATATTTTTTGAAAATCCGGTATTTGTTGATTGATTCTTGAAAATCTCGACGAAATGAGACGAATGTACGAATTTTCCATTTTTTAGGCTAGTTTAGGAGATATAGACTCCTTAATAAATATTTTTGGAAAATCCGTTATCTGTTGATTGATTCTTAAAAATCTCGGCGACATGAGACCAAAGTATTATTTACGAATTTTTCATTATTATGCTTGTTTAGGAGATATAGCCTCCTTAATAAATATTTTGGGAAAATCCGTTATCTGTTGATTGATTCTTCAATATCTCGATGAAATGAGACCAAAATATTATGTACGAATTTTCCGTTATTTGGATAGCTTAGGAGATATGGACTCCTCAAAAAATGTTTTTTGAAAATCCGTAATTTGTTGATTGATTCTTGAACATCTCTGCGAAATGAGACCAAAATATTATGTACGAATTTTCCGTTTTTTGGATAGTTTAGGAGATAAAGACTCTTTAAAAAAATATTTTTGAAAAATCCGTTTTTTGTTGATTGATTCTAGAATATCTTGACGAAATGAGTTCAAATTATTATGTACGAATTTTCCGTTTTTTTGGCTAGTTTAGGAGATATAGACTCCTTATAAATATTTTTAGAAAATCCGTTATGTGTTGATTGATTCTTAAAAATCTCGGCGAAATGACACCAAAGTATTATTTACGAATTTTTCATTATTATGCTTGTTTAGGAGATATAGCCTCCTTAATAAATATTTTTGGAAAATCCGTTATCTGTTGATTGATTCTTCATTATCTCGACGAAATGAGACCAAAATATTATGTACGAGTTTTCCATTTTTTAGGCTAGTTTTGGAGATATAGCCTCCTAAAAAAATATTTATTGAAAATCCATTATTTGTTGATTGATTGTCGAAAATCTCGGCGAAATGAGACTAAAATAGTATGTACGAATTTTCCGTTATTTGGCTAGTTTAGTAGATATGGACTCCTTAAAAAATGTTTTTTGAAAATCCGTTATTTGTTTATTGATTCTTAAAAATCTCGGCGAAATGAGACCAAAGTATTATTTACGAATTTTTCATTATTATGCTTGATTAGGAGATATAGCCTCCTTAATAAATATTTTTGGAAAATCCGTTATCTGTTGATTGATTCTTCAATATCTCGACGAAATGAGACCAAAATATTATGTACGAATTTTCCGTTATTTGGATAGCTTAGGAGATATGGACTCCTCAAAAAATGTTTTTTGAAAATCCGTAATTTGTTGATTGATTCTTGAACATCTCTGCGAAATGAGACCAAAATATTATGTACGAATTTTCCGTTTTTTGGATAGTTTAGGAGATAAAGACTCTTTAAAAAAATATTTTTGAAAAATCCGTTTTTTGTTGATTGATTCTAGAATATCTTGACGAAATGAGTTCAAATTATTATGTACGAATTTTCCGTTTTTTGGCTAGTTTAGGAGATATAGACTCCTTATAAATATTTTTAGAAAATCCGTTATGTGTTGATTGATTCTTAAAAATCTCGGCGAAATGACACCAAAGTATTATTTACGAATTTTTCATTATTATGCTTGTTTAGGAGATATAGCTTCCTTAATAAATATTTTTGGAAAATCCGTTATCTGTTGATTGATTCTTCATTATCTCGACGAAATGAGACCAAAATATTATGTACGAGTTTTCCATTTTTTAGGCTAGTTTTGGAGATATAGCCTCCTAAAAAAATATTTATTGAAAATCCATTATTTGTTGATTGATTGTCGAAAATCTCGGCGAAATGAGACTAAAATAGTATGTACGAATTTTCCGTTATTTGGCTAGTTTAGTAGATATAGCCTTCTTAATAAATATTTTTGGAAAATCCGTTATCTGTTGATTGATTCTTCATTATCTCGACGAAATGAGACCAAAATATTATGTACGAATTTTCCGTTTTTTAGGCTAATTTAGGAGATATAGACTCCTTATAAATATTTTTGGAAAATCCGTTATCTGTTGATTGATTCTTCATTATCTCGACGAAATGAGACCAAAGTATTATGTACGAATTTTCCGTTTTTTGGGTAGTTTAGGAGATAAAGACTCTTTAAAAATATATTTTTGAAAAATCCGTTTTTTGTTGATTGATTCTAGAATATCTTAACGAAATGAGTTCAAAATATTATGTACGAATTTTCCGTTATTTGGCTAGTTTAGGAGATATGGACTCCTTAAAAAATGTTTTTTGAAAATCCGTTATTTGTTGATTGATTCTTAAAAATCTCGGAAAAATGAGACTAAAATATTATGTACGAATTTTCCGTTATTTGCCTAGTTTAGGAGATACAGCCTCCTAAATAAATATTTTTGGAAAATCCGTTATCAGTTGATTGATTCTTCAATATCTCGACGAAATGAGACCAAAGTATTATGTACGAATTTTCCGTTTTTTTGGTAGTTTAGGAGATAAAGCCTCTTTAAAAAAATATTTTTGGAAAATCCGTTATTTGTTGATTGATTCTAGAATATCTTGACGAAATGAGTTCAAAATATTATGTACAAATTTTCCGTTATTTGGCTAGTTTAGTAGATATGGACTCCTTAATAAATGTTTTTTGAAAATCCGTTATTTGTTGATTGATTCTTGAACATCTCGGTGAAATGAGACCAAAATATTATGTACGAATTTTCCGTTTATTGGCTAGTTTAGGAGATATAGCCTCCTTAAAATATATTGTGTGAAAATCCCTTATTTGTTGATTGATTCTAGAATATCTTGACAAATTAAGACCAAAATAATATATATGTATATTTTTTGAAAATCCGTTATTTGTTGATTGATTCTTGAAAATCTCGACGAAATGAGACCAAAATATTATGTACGAATTTTCCATTTTTTGGCTAGTTTAGGAGATATAGCCTCCTTCATAAATATTTTTTGAAAATCCGTTATTTGTTGATTGATTCTTGAAAATCTCGACGAAATGAGACCAAAATATTATGTACGAATTTTCCGTTTTTTGGGTAGTTTAGGAGATATAGCCTCCTTAAAATATATTTTGTGAAAATCCCTTATTTGTTGATTGATTCTAGAATATCTTGACAAATTAAGACCAAAATAATATATGTATATTTTTTGAAAATCCGTTATTTGTTGATTGATTCTTAAAAATCTCGGCGAAATGAGACCAAAGTATTATTTACGAATTTTTCATTATTATGCTTGTTTAGAAGATATACGAGGGTCGTTTGATAAGTCCGTGACTTTTTGAATAAAATATATTTTTTTCGTCAAAGAAGCGTTTTATTTCTCAACATAATCTCCTTTTAGCTCTATACATTTAGTCCAGCGTTTTTCCAATTTTTTTATTCCTTCCAAATAATAGGTTTTCTCAAGGCCCTCAAAATAGTCGTTTGTTTCTGTGATGACCTCTTCATTTGACCCGAATCTCTTACCGCCGAGCCATTTCTTCATGTTTGGAAACAAAAAATAGTCACAGGGGGCTAAATCTGGAGAATATGCTGGATGGGGTAGCAGTTCGTAGCCCAATTTATGAAATTTTGCCATGCTGACTACACACGTGTGCACCCGTGCATTGTCCTGATGGAACAGCACTTTTTTTTCGCCAAATGCGGTCGTTTCTGCTTCAAATCAATATCGAATCTGTCCAAAAGCTCTGAATAATATTCGCCGGTGATCGTTTTACCCTTTTCAAGGTAATCGATGTGAATGATACCTTGTGCATCCCAAAAAACTGTGGCCATGACCTTGTTGGCCGACAGACCCACCTTGGCCTTCTTTGGTGCACGTTCACCCGGAGAAACCCACTGTCTTGATTGTTCTTTGCTCTCTGGTGTGGTGTGGTGGATCCATGTTTCGTCTACGGTAACGAAACGGCGCAAAAATTCGTTTGGATTGCGGTTGAACATCGCCAAACACTCCTTTGAAATGGTCACACGGTTGCGCTTATGGTCGTGTGTGAGCAATCGCGGCACCCATCGCGCGGAAAGCTTTTTCATGTCCAAATATTCATGTAAAATGTGATGTACCCGTTCAGTTGAGATGCCTACAGCCTCAGCTACCTCACGCACTTTCATTCTCCGATCATCCAATATCATTCCATGGATTTTGTCGACGATTTCTGGCATGACGACCTCTTTTGGGCGACCTGAACGTTCGGCATCACTTGTACTGGTACGACCACAACGGAACTCAGTAAACCATTTCTTAACCATTGAAATTGATGGTGCAGAGTCCCCATAATATTTATCAAGTCTTTCCTTGGTTTCGGTGATGGATTTTTTACGCAAAAAATAATGCTTAATTAGCACACGAAATTCACTTTTTTCCATTTTCGTTAAAATTCACGAGATCGTCTGCTTTCAATGCCTATAAAACGCAAACTAAGAAACGCAGCTTTCTCAAAATTTTACAGTCAGCTGTTAATCGATAACTGCTGACAGGAGCAGTGTTGTATTTAGAGCAGGTGCGCGGCAAATACAAAAAGTCACGGACTTATCAAACGACCCTCGTAGCCTCCTAAATAAATATTTTTGGAAAATCCGTTATCTGTTGATTGATTCTTAAAAATCTCGGCAAAATGAGACTAAAATATTATGTACGAATTTTCCGTTATTTGGCTAGTTTAGGAGATACAGCCTCCTTAATAAATATTTTTGGAAAATCCGTTATCTGTTGATTGATTCTTCAATATCTCGACGAAATGAAACCAGAGTATTATGTACGAATTTTCCGTTTTTTGGCTAGTTTAGGAGATATAGACTCCTTATAAATATTTTTAGAAAATCCGTTATGTGTTGATTGATTCTTAAAAATCTCGGCGAAATGACACCAAAGTATTATTTACGAATTTTTCATTATTATGCTTGTTTAGGAGATATAGCCTCCTTAATAAATATTTTTGGAAAATCTGTTATCTGTTGATTGATTCTTCATTATCTCGACGAAATGAGACCAAAATATTATGTACGAGTTTTCCATTTTTTAGGCTAGTTTTGGAGATATAGCCTCCTAAAAAAATATTTATTGAAAATCCATTATTTGTTGATTGATTGTCGAAAATCTCGGCGAAATGAGACTAAAATAGTATGTACGAATTTTCCGTTATTTGGCTAGTTTAGTAGATATGGACTCCTTAAAAAATGTTTTTGAAAATCCGTTATTTGTTTATTGATTCTTAAAAATCTCGGCGAAATGAGACCAAAGTATTATTTACGAATTTTTCATTATTATGCTTGATTAGGAGATATAGCCTCCTTAATAAATATTTTTGGAAAATCCGTTATCTGTTGATTGATTCTTCAATATCTCGACGAAATGAGACCAAAATATTATGTACGAATTTTCCGTTATTTGGATAGCTTAGGAGATATGGACTCCTCAAAAAATGTTTTTTGAAAATCCGTAATTTGTTGATTGATTCTTGAACATCTCTGCGAAATGAGACCAAAATATTATGTACGAATTTTCCGTTTTTTGGATAGTTTAGGAGATAAAGACTCTTTAAAAAAATATTTTTGAAAAATCCGTTTTTTGTTGATTGATTCTAGAATATCTTGACGAAATGAGTTCAAATTATTATGTACGAATTTTCCGTTTTTTGGCTAGTTTAGGAGATATAGACTCCTTATAAATATTTTTAGAAAATCCGTTATGTGTTGATTGATTCTTAAAAATCTCGGCGAAATGACACCAAAGTATTATTTACGAATTTTTCATTATTATGCTTGTTTAGGAGATATAGCCTCCTTAATAAATATTTTTGGAAAATCCGTTATCTGTTGATTGAATCTTCATTATCTCGACGAAATGAGACCAAAATATTATGTACGAGTTTTCCATTTTTTAGGCTAGTTTTGGAGATATAGCCTCCTAAAAAAATATTTATTGAAAATCCATTATTTGTTGATTGATTGTCGAAAATCTCGGCGAAATGAGACTAAAATAGTATGTACGAATTTTCCGTTATTTGGCTAGTTTAGTAGATATAGCCTTCTTAATAAATATTTTTGGAAAATCCGTTATCTGTTGATTGATTCTTCATTATCTCGACGAAATGAGACCAAAATATTATGTACGAATTTTCCGTTTTTTAGGCTAATTTAGGAGATATAGACTCCTTATAAATATTTTTGGAAAATCCGTTATCTGTTGATTGATTCTTCATTATCTCGACGAAATGAGACCAAAGTATTATGTACGAATTTTCCGTTTTTTGGGTAGTTTAGGAGATAAAGACTCTTTAAAAATATATTTTTGAAAAATCCGTTTTTTGTTGATTGATTCTAGAATATCTTAACGAAATGAGTTCAAAATATTATGTACGAATTTTCCGTTATTTGGCTAGTTTAGGAGATATGGACTCCTTAAAAAATGTTTTTTGAAAATCCGTTATTTGTTGATTGATTCTTAAAAATCTCGGCAAAATGAGACTAAAATATTATGTACGAATTTTCCGTTATTTGCCTAGTTTAGGAGATACAGCCTCCTAAATAAATATTTTTGGAAAATCCGTTATCAGTTGATTGATTCTTCAATATCTCGACGAAATGAGACCAAAGTATTATGTACGAATTTTCCGTTTTTTTGGTAGTTTAGGAGATAAAGCCTCTTTAAAAAAATATTTTTGGAAAATCCGTTATTTGTTGATTGATTCTAGAATATCTTGACGAAATGAGTTCAAAATATTATGTACAAATTTTCCGTTATTTGGCTAGTTTAGTAGATATGGACTCCTTAATAAATGTTTTTTGAAAATCCGTTATTTGTTGATTGATTCTTGAACATATCGGTGAAATGAGACCAAAATATTATGTACGAATTTTCCGTTTATTGGCTAGTTTAGGAGATATAGCCTCCTTAAAATATATTGTGTGAAAATCCCTTATTTGTTGATTGATTCTAGAATATCTTGACAAATTAAGACCAAAATAATATATATGTATATTTTTTGAAAATCCGTTATTTGTTGATTGATTCTTGAAAATCTCGACGAAATGAGACCAAAATATTATGTACGAATTTTCCATTTTTTGGCTAGTTTAGGAGATATAGCCTCCTTCATAAATATTTTTTGAAAATCCGTTATTTGTTGATTGATTCTTGAAAATCTCGACGAAATGAGACCAAAATATTATGTACGAATTTTCCGTTTTTTGGGTAGTTTAGGAGATATAGCCTCCTTAAAATATATTTTGTGAAAATCCCTTATTTGTTGATTGATTCTAGAATATCTTGACAAATTAAGACCAAAATAATATATGTATATTTTTTGAAAATCCGTTATTTGTTGATTGATTCTTAAAAATCTCGGCGAAATGAGACCAAAGTATTATTTACGAATTTTTCATTATTATGCTTGTTTAGAAGATATAGCCTCCTAAATAAATATTTTTGGAAAATCCGTTATCTGTTGATTGATTCTTAAAAATCTCGGCAAAATGAGACTAAAATATTATGTACGAATTTTCCGTTATTTGGCTAGCTTAGGAGATACAGCCTCCTTAATAAATATTTTTGGAAAATCCGTTATCTGTTGATTGATTCTTCAATATCTCGACGAAATGAAACCAGAGTATTATGTACGAATTTTCCGTTTTTTTGGTAGTTTAGGAGATAAAGCCTCTTTAAAAAAATATTTTTGGAAAATCCGTTATTTGTTGATTGATTCTAGAATATCTTGACGAAATGAGTTCAAAATATTATGTACGAAGTTTCCGTTATTTGGCTAGTTTAGGAGATATGGACTTCTTAAAAAATGTTTTTTGAAAATCCGTAAGTTGTCGATTGATTCTTGAACATCTCTGCGAAATGAGACCAAAATATCATGTACGAATTTTTCGTTTTTTGGATAGTTTAGGAGATATAGCCTCCTTAAAATATATCTTGTGAAAATCCGTTATTTGTTGATTGACTCTAGAATATTTTGACAAATTAAGACCAAAATATTATGTACGAATTTTTCGTTTTTTGGGTAGTTTAGAAGATATAGCCCCTTTAAAATAGATTTTTGGAAAATCCGTTATTTGTTGATTGATTCTTAAAAATCTCGGCGAAATGAGACCAAAGTATTATTTACGAATTTTTCATTATTATGCTTGTTTAGAAGATATAGCTGCCTTAATAAATATTTTTGGAAAATCCGTTATCTGTTGATTGATTCTTAAAAATCTCGGCAAAGTGAGACTAAAATATTATGTACGAATTTTCCGTTATTTGGCTAGTTTAGGAGATACAGTCTCCTTAATAAATATTTTTGGAAAATCCGTTATCTGTTGATTGATTCTTCAATATCTCGACGAAATAAGACCAAAGTATTATGTACGAATTTTCCGTTTTTTGGGTAGTTTAGGAGATAAAGCCTCTTTAAAAAAATATTTTTGGAAAATCCGTTATTTGTTGATTGATTCTAGAATATCTTGACGAAATGAGTTCAAATTATTATGTACGAATTTTCCGTTTTTTGGCTAGTTTAGGAGATATAGACTCCTTATAAATATTTTTGGAAAATCCGTTATCTGTTGATTGATTCTTCATTATCTCGACGAAATGAGACCAAAATATTATGTACGAATTTTCCATTTTTTAGGCTAGTTTTGGAGATATAGCCTCCTAAAAAAATATTTTTTGAAAATCCATTATTTGTTGATTGATTGTCGAAAATCTCGGCGAAATGAGACTAAAATAGTATGTACGAATTTTCCGTTATTTGGCTAGTTTAGTAGATATGGACTCCTTAAAAAATGTTTTTTGAAAATCCGTTATTTCTTGATTGATTCTTGAAAATCTCGACGAAATGAGACCAAATTATTATGTACGAATTTTCCGTTTTTTGGCTAGTTTAGGAGATTTAGACTCCTTAACAAATATATTTGAAAAATCCGTTATGTGTTGATTGATTCTTAAAAATCTCGGCTAAATGACACCAAAGTATTATTTACGAATTTTTCATTATTATGCTTGTTTAGGAAATATAGCCTCCTTAATAAATATTTTTGGAAAATCCGTTATCTGTTGATTGATTCTTCATTATCTCGACGAAATGAGACCAAATCATTATGTACGAATTTTCCGTTTTTTGGGTAGTTTAGGAGATAAAGACTCTTTAAAAAAATATTTTTGAAAAATCCGTTTTTTGTTGATTGATTCTAGAATATCTTGACGAAATGAGTTCAAAATATTATGTACGAATTTTCCGTTATTTGGCTAGTTTAGGAGATATGGACTCCTTAAAAAATGTTTTTTGAAAATCCGTTATTTGTTGATTGATTCTTAAAAATCTCGGCAAAATGAGACTAAAATATTATGTACGAATTTTCCGTTTGCCTAGTTTAGGAGATACAGCCTCCTAAATAAATATTTTTGGAAAATCCGTTGTCTGTTGATTGATTCTTCAATATCTCGACGAAATGAGACCAGAGTATTATGTACGAATTTTCCGTTTTTTTGGTAGTTTAGGAGATAAAACCTCTTTAAAAAAATATTTTTGGAAAATCCGTTATCTGTTGATTGATTCTTCAATATCTCGACGAAATGAGACCAGAGTATTATGTACGAATTTTCCGTTTTTTTGGTAGTTTAGGAGACATAGACTCCTTAATAAATATTTTTGGAAAATCCGTTATGTGTTGATTGATTCTAGAATATATTGACAAATTAAGACCAAAATAATAAATGTATATTTTTTGAAAATCCGGTATTTGTTAAATGATTCTTGAAAATCTCGACGAAATGAGACCAAATTATTATGTACGAATTTTCCGTTTTTTGGCTAGTTTAGGAGACATAGACTCCTTAATAAATATTTTTGGAAAATCCGTTATGTGTTGATTGATTCTTCATTATCTCGACGAAATGAGACCAAAATATTATGTACGAATTTTCCATTTTTTAAGCTAGTTTTGGAGATATAGCCTCCTAAAAAAATATTTTTTGAAAATCCATTATTTGTTGATTGATTGTCGAAAATCTCGGCGAAATGAGACTAAAATAGTGTGTACGAATTTTCCGTTATTTGGCTAGTTTAGTAGATATGGACTCCTTAAAAAATATTTTTGGAAAATCCGTTATCTGTCGATTGATTCTTGAACATCTCGGCGAAATGAGACCAAAATATTTTGTACGAATTTTCCGTTTTTTGGCTAGCTTAGGAGATATAGCCTCTTTAAAATATATTTTGTGAAAATCTTTTATTTGTTGATTGATTCTAGAATATATTGACAAATTAAGACCAAAATAATAAATGTATATTTTTTGAAAATCCGGTATTTGTTGAATGATTCTTGAAAATCTCGACGAAATGAGACCAAATTATTATGTACGAATTTTCCGTTTTTTGGCTAGTTTAGGAGACATAGACTCCTTAATAAATATTTTTGGAAAATCCGTTATGTGTTGATTGATTCTTAAAAATCTCGGCTAAATGACACCAAAGTATTATTTACGAATTTTTCATTATTATGCTTGTTTAGGAGATATAGCCTCCTTAATAAATATTTTTGGAAAATCCGTTATCTGTTGATTGATTCTTCATTATCTCGACGAAATGAGACCAAAATATTATGTACGAATTTTCCGTTTTTTGGGTAGTTTAGGAGATAAAGCCTCTTTAAAAAAATATTTTTGGAAAATCCGTTATTTGTTGATTGATTCTAGAATATCTTGACGAAATGAGTTCAAATTATTATGTACGAATTTTCCGTTTTTTGGCTAGTTTAGGAGATATAGACTCCTTATAAATATTTTTGGAAAATCCGTTATCTGTTGATTGATTCTTCATTATCTCGACGAAATGAGACCAAAATATTATGTACGAATTTTCCATTTTTTAGGCTAGTTTTGGAGATATAGCCTCCTAAAAAAATATTTTTTGAAAATCCATTATTTGTTGATTGATTGTCGAAAATCTCGGCGAAATGAGACTAAAATAGTGTGTACGAATTTTCCGTTATTTGGCTAGTTTAGTAGATATGGACTCCTTAAAAAATGTTTTTTGAAAATCCCTTATTTGTTGATTGATTCTAGAATATCTTGACGAAATGAGTTCAAAATATTATGTACGAATTTTCCGTTATTTGGCTAGTTTAGGAGATATGGACTCCTTAAAAAATGTTTTTTGAAAATCCGTTATTTGTTGATTGATTCTTAAAAATCTCGGCAAAATGAGACTAAAATATTATGTACGAATTTTCCGTTGTTTGCCTAGTTTAGGAGATACATCCTCCTAAATAAATATTTTTGGAAAATCCGTTAACTGTTGATTGATTCTTCAATATCTCGACGAAATGCGACCAGAGTATTATGTACGAATTTTCCGTTTTTTTGGTAGTTTAGGAGATAAAGCCTCTTTAAAAAAATATTTTTGGAAAATCCGTTATCTGTTGATTGATTCTTCAATATCTCGACGAAATGAGACCAAAGTATTATGTACGAATTTTCCGTTTTTTTGGTAGTTTAGGAGATAAAGCCTCTTTAAAAAAATATTTTTGGAAAATCCTTTATTTGTTGATTGATTCTAGAATATCTTGACGAAATGAGTTCAAAATATTATGTACAAATTTTCCGTTATTTGGCTAGTTTAGGAGATATGGACTTCTTAAAAAATGTTTTTTGAAAATCCGTAAGCTGTCGATTGATTCTTGAACATCTCTGCGAAATGAGACCAAAATATTTTGTACGAATTTTTCGTTTTTTGGATAGTTTAGGAGATATAGCCTCCTTAAAATATATCTTGTGAAAATCCGTTATTTGTTGATTGACTCTAGAATATTTTGACAAATTAAGACCAAAATATTATGTACGAATTTTTCGTTTTTTGGGTAGTTTAGAAGATATAGCCCCTTTAAAATAGATTTTTTGAAAATCCGTTATTTGTTGATTGATTCTTGAACATCTCGGCGAAATGAGACCAAAATATTTTGTACGAATTTTCCGTTTTTTGGCTAGCTTAGGAGATATAGCCTCTTTAAAATATATTTTGTGAAAATCTTTTATTTGTTGATTGATTCTAGAATATATTGACAAATTAAGACCAAAATAATAAATGTATATTTTTTGAAAATCCGGTATTTGTTGAATGATTCTTGAAAATCTCGACGAAATGAGACCAAATTATTATGTACGAATTTTCCGTTTTTTGGCTAGTTTAGGAGACATAGACTCCTTAATAAATATTTTTGGAAAATCCGTTATGTGTTGATTGATTCTTAAAGATCTCGGCTAAATGACACCAAAGTATTATTTACGAATTTTTCATTATTATGCTTGTTTAGGAGATATAGCCTCCTTAATAAATATTTTTGGAAAATCCGTTATCTGTTGATTGATTCTTCATTATCTCGATGAAATGAGACCAAAATATTATGTACGAATTTTCCGTTTTTTGGCTAATTTAGGAGATATAGACTCCTTAAAAAATATTTTTGGAAAATCCGTTATCTGTTGATTGATTCTTCATTATCTCGACGAAATGAGACCAAAATATTATGTACGAATTTTCCGTTTTTGGGTAGTTTAGGAGATAAAGACTCTTTAAAAAATATTTTTGAAAAATCCGTTTTTTGTTGATTGATTCTAGAATATCTTGACGAAATGAGTTCAAAATATTATGTACGAATTTTCCGTTATTTGGCTAGTTTAAGAGATATGGACTCCTTAAAAAATGTTTTTTGAAAATCCGTTATTTGTTGATTGATTCTTAAAAATCTCGGCAAAATGAGACTAAAATATTATGTACGAATTTTCCGTTATTTGCCTAGTTTAGGAGATACAGCCTCCTAAATAAATATTTTTGGAAAATCCGTTATCTGTTGATTGATTCTTCAATATCTCGACGAAATGAGACCAGAGTATCATGTACGAATTTTCCGTTTTTTTGGTAGTTTAGGAGATAAAGCCTCTTTAAAAAAATATTTTTGGAAAATCCGTTATCTGTTGATTGATTCTTCAATATCTCGACGAAATGAGACCAGAGTATTATGTACGAATTTTCCGTTTTTTTGGTAGTTTAGGAGATAAAGCCTCTTTAAAAAAATATTTTTGGAAAATCCTTTATTTGTTGATTGATTCTAGAATATCTTGACGAAATGAGTTCAAAATATTATGTACAAATTTTCCGTTATTTGGCTAGTTAAGGAGATATGGACTTCTTAAAAAATGTTTTTTGAAAATCCGTAAGTTGTCGATTGATTCTTGAACATCTTTGCGAAATGAGACCAAAATATTATGTACGAATTTTTCGTTTTTTGGATAGTTTAGGAGATATAGCCTCCTTAAAATATATCTTGTGAAAATCCGTTATTTGTTGATTGACTCTAGAATATTTTAACAAATTAAGACCAAAATATTATGTACGAATTTTTCGTTTTTTGGGTAGTTTAGAAGATATAGCCCCTTTAAAATAAATTTTTGGAAAATCCGTTATTTGTTGATTGATTCTTAAAAATCTCGGCGAAATGAGACCAAAGTATTATTTACGAATTTTTCATTATTATGCTTGTTTAGAAGATATAGCCCCCTTAATAAATATTTTTGGAAAATCCGTTATCTGTTGATTGATTCTTAAAAATCTCGGCAAAATGAGACTAAAATATTATGTACGAATTTTCCGTTATTTGGCTAGTTTAGGAGATATAGCGTCCTTAATAAATATTTTTGGAAAATCCGTTATCTGTTGATTGATTCTAGAATATCTTGACGAAATGAGTTCAAATTATTATGTACGAATTTTCCGTTTTTTGGCTAGTTTAGGAGATACAGCCTCCTAAATAAATATTTTTGGAAAATCCGTTATCTGTTGATTGATTCTTCAATATCACGACGAAGTGAGACCAGAGTATTATGTACGAATTTTCCGTTTTTTTGGTAGTTTAGGAGATAAAGCCTCTTTAAAAAAATATTTATGGAAAATCCGTTATTTGTTGATTGATTCTAGAATATCTTGACGAAATGAGTTCAAATTATTATGTACGAATTTTCCGTTTTTTGGCTAGTTTAGGAGATACAGCCTCCTAAATAAATATTTTTGGAAAATCCGTTATCTGTTGATTGATTCTTCAATATCACGACGAAATGAGACCAAAGTATTATGTACGAATTTTCCGTTTTTTTGGTAGTTTAGGAGATAAAGCCTCTTTAAAAAAATATTTTTGGAAAATCCTTTATTTGTTGATTGATTCTAGAATATCTTGACGAAATGAGTTCAAAATATTATGTAAAAATTTTCCGTTATTTGGCTAGTTTAGGAGATATGGACTTCTTAAAAAATGTTTTTTGAAAATCCGTAATTTGTTGATTGATTCTTGAACATCTCTGCGAAATGAGACCAAAATATTATGTACGAATTTTCCGTTATTTGCCTAGTTTAGGAGATACAGCCTCCTAAATAAATATTTTTGGAAAATCCGTTATCTGTTGATTGATTCTTCAATATCTCGACGAAATGAGACCAGAGTATTATGTACGAATTTTCCGTTTTTTGGTAGTTTAGGAGATAAAGCCTCTTTAAAAAAATATTTTTGGAAAATCCTTTATTTGTTGATTGATTCTAGAATATCTTGACGAAATGAGTTCAAAATATTATGTACAAATTTTCCGTTATTTGGCTAGTTAAGGAGATATGGACTTCTTAAAAAATGTTTTTTGAAAATCCGTAAGTTGTCGATTGATTCTTGAACATCTTTGCGAAATGAGACCAAAATATTATGTACGAATTTTTCGTTTTTTGGATAGTTTAGGAGATATAGCCTCCTTAAAATATATCTTGTGAAAATCCGTTATTTGTTGATTGACTCTAGAATATTTTGACAAATTAAGACCAAAATATTATGTACGAATTTTTCGTTTTTTGGGTAGTTTAGAAGATATAGCCCCTTTAAAATAAATTTTTGGAAAATCCGTTATTTGTTGATTGATTCTTAAAAATCTCGGCGAAATGAGACCAAAGTATTATTTACGAATTTTTCATTATTATGCTTGTTTAGAAGATATAGCCCCCTTAATAAATATTTTTGGAAAATCCGTTATCTGTTGATTGATTCTTAAAAATCTCGGCAAAATGAGACTAAAATATTATGTACGAATTTTCCGTTATTTGGCTAGTTTAGGAGATATAGCGTCCTTAATAAATATTTTTGGAAAATCCGTTATCTGTTGATTGATTCTAGAATATCTTGACGAAATGAGTTCAAATTATTATGTACGAATTTTCCGTTTTTTGGCTAGTTTAGGAGATACAGCCTCCTAAATAAATATTTTTGGAAAATCCGTTATCTGTTGATTGATTCTTCAATATCTCGACGAAGTGAGACCAAAGTATTATGTACGAATTTTCCGTTTTTTTGGTAGTTTAGGAGATAAAGCCTCTTTAAAAAAATATTTATGGAAAATCCGTTATTTGTTGATTGATTCTAGAATATCTTGACGAAATGAGTTCAAATTATTATGTACGAATTTTCCGTTTTTTGGCTAGTTTAGGAGATACAGCCTCCTAAATAAATATTTTTGGAAAATCCGTTATCTGTTGATTGATTCTTCAATATCTCGACGAAATGAGACCAGAGTATTATGTACGAATTTTCCGTTTTTTTGGTAGTTTAGGAGATAAAGCCTCTTTAAAAAAATATTTTTGGAAAATCCTTTATTTGTTGATTGATTCTAGAATATCTTGACGAAATGAGTTCAAAATATTATGTAAAAATTTTCCGTTATTTGGCTAGTTTAGGAGATATGGACTTCTTAAAAAATGTTTTTTGAAAATCCGTAATTTGTTGATTGATTCTTGAACATCTCTGCGAAATGAGACCAAAATATTATGTACGAATTTTCCGTTATTTGCCTAGTTTAGGAGATACAGCCTCCTAAATAAATATTTTTGGAAAATCCGTTATCTGTTGATTGATTCTTCAATATCTCGACGAAATGAGACCAGAGTATTATGTACGAATTTTCCGTTTTTTTGGTAGTTTAGGAGATAAAGCCTCTTTAAAAAAATATTTTTGGAAAATCCTTTGTTTGTTGATTGATTCTAGAATATCTTGACGAAATGAGTTCAAAATATTATGTACAAATTTTCCGTTATTTGGCTAGTTTAGGAGATATGGACTTCTTAAAAAATGTTTTTTGAAAATCCGTAATTTGTTGATTGATTCTTGAACATCTCTGCGAAATGAGACCAAAATATTATGTACGAATTTTCCGTTTTTTGGATAGTTTAGGAGATATAGCCTCCTTTAAATATATTTTGTGAAAATCCGTTATTTGTTGATTGACTCTAGAATATTTTGACAAATTAAGACCAAAATATTATGTACGAATTTTTCGTTTTTTGGGTAGTTAAGAAGATATAGCCCCTTTAAAATAGATTTTTGGAAAATCCGTTATTTGTTGATTGATTCTTGAAAATCTCGGCGAAATGAGACTAAAATATTATGTACGAATTTTCCGTTATTTGGCTAGTTTAGTAGATATGGACTCCTTAATAAATGTTTTTTGAAAATCCGTTATTTGTTGATTGATTCTTGAAAATCTCGACGAAATGAGACCAAAATATTATGTACGAATTTTCTGTTTTTTGGGTAGGTTAGGAGATATAGCCTCCTTAAAATATATTGTGTGAAAATCCCTTATTTGTTGATTGATTCTAGAATATCTTGACAAATTAAGACCAAAATAATATATGTATATTTTTTGAAAATCCGTTATTTGTTGATTGATTCTTGAAAATCTCGACGAAATGAGACCAAAATATTATGTACGAATTTTCCATATTTTGGCTAGTTTAGGAGATATAGCCTCATTCATAAATATTTTTTGAAAATCCGTTATTTGTTGATTGATTCTTGAAAATCTCGACGAAATGAGACCAAAATATTATGTACGAATTTTCTGTTTTTTGGGTAGGTTAGGAGATATAGCCTCCTTAAAATATATTTTGTGAAAATCCCTTATTTGTTGATTGATTCTAGAATATATTGCCAAATTAAGACCAAAATAATATATGTATATTTTTTGAAAATTCGTTATTTGTTGATTGATTCTTAAAAATCTCAGCGAAATGAGACCAAAGTATTATTTACGAATTTTTCATTATTATGCTTGTTTAGAAGATATAGCCTCCTTAATAAATATTTTTGGAAAATCCGTTATCTGTTGATTGATTCTTAAAAATCTCGGCAAAATGAGACTAAAATATTATGTAAGAATTTTCTCTTGGCTGCGTGACTGCAGCGCTCTCTGCGCGGTGACTGCAGCACTCTCTGGCCGCGGTGACTGCAGCGCTCTTTGGCTGCGGTGACTGCAGCGCTCTCTTGGCTGCGGTGACTGCAGCGCTCTCTTGGCTGCTGTGACTGCAGCGCTCTCTTGGCTACGGTGACTGCAGCGCTCTCTTGGCCGCGGTGACTGCAGAGCTCTCTTGGCTGCGGTGACTGCGGCGCTCTCTTGGCTGCGGTGACTGCAGCGCTCTCTTGGCTGCGGTGACTGCAGCGCTCTCTTGGCTGCGGTGACTGCAGCGCCCTCTTGGCTGCGGTGACTGCAGCGCTCTCTTGGCTGTGGTGACTGCAGCGCTCTCTTGGCTGCGCTTGCTCTGTCGTTCGGCTGCGCTTGCTCTGTCGTTCGTCGCTTGCTTGCTCTGTCGTTCGGCGCTCACTCTGCTGCGGCGCTCACTCTGTCGTTTGGCTGCGCTCGCTCTGTCGTTCGGCTGTGCTTGCTCTGTCGTTCGGCGCTCGCTTGCTCTGTCGTTCGGCGCTCGCTCTGCTGCGGCGCTCACTCTGTTGTTTGGCTCGTTCGCTCTTTCGTTCGACTGCGCTTGCTCTGTCGTTCCGCTCGCTCTGCTACGGCGCTCGCTCTGTCGTTCGGCTGCGCTCTCTCTGTCGTTCGGCTGCGCTCTCTCTGTCGTTCGGCTGCGCTTGCTCTGTCGTTCGGTGCTCGCTCTGCTGCGGCGCTCACTCTGTTGTTTGGCTGTGTTCGCTCTTTCGTTCGACGTTCGCTCTGCTGCGGCGCTCGCTCTGTCGTTTGGCTGCGCTTGCTCTGTCGTTTGGCTGCGTTCGCTCTGTCGTTCGGCGCTCGCTCTGCTGCGGCGCTCGCTCTGTCGTTTGGCTGGTGTTCGCTCTGTCGTTCGACGCTCGCTCTCCTGTGGCGCTCGCTCTGTCGTTTGGCTGCGCTCGCCTTTTCCCATTGTCTGACTGTACTTGATCTCTCCGTTGGTTTTCGGCTGCACCTGTTGTTTTCCCGTTACTTTCGAGCTGCGCTTGCTCTCTCTGCTGGTGTTTGACGTCCGCGTGGTGAGCGAGCCTATACCCTGTAACCACTTATACCTACTCTTAGGGTAGTCTGACTCGACTAAAAAGACGGGTTTTATCTAATTACATGCTAATAATAAGAAGAAAGATAATATATATAAAAATAACAAAAAATGTGGGGGCTCAAATTTGAGTCTTCACACCCCCCCTTACTATGCCAATGGAAAGCAAATGCGTCACCCGAAATATAGTTCCGTCTACTTGGACGGCGAACCGTACGCGGTGGTGGGCACTCCAGGCGTGCTGCGTCCGGATTTGGTCCACTACCAATTCGGGCAGCCGACGTCCAGGTGTGGCGACTCGCCATATGGGTGGGGCTTCGACCCTTGATTCTTCCTTGTTATTTTTGTGTCCTTGATCGTTTTGTATCCTTGGTCGTTGTCCTTGGCCCTTGCTCGTGGTCGTCCTGGTCCTGGTGGTTGGCTGTCACATTCGATCGTTCTGTGTTTTGCTCCGGGTGTTTGATGGCGGTCGCGCGGTTGCCGGCTGCATCTCCTTGTTCTTCGTGCTGGTTCCTGTGTGAGAGGCCAGCCGCGCGGTTGCCGGCTGCATCTCCTTGCTCTGTGTCCTGATTTTTGTGTGAGATGCCAGCCGCGCGGTTGCCGGCTGCATATCCTTGTTCTTCGTGCTGGTTCCTGTGTGAGATGACAGCCGCGCGGTTGCCGGCTGCACCTCCTTGTTCTAGCTTTCTTTTCCGTTGCGCTGGATGTGTCTTCTTGGGCTGCTGCTGCTTGACTCCTTTTGCCAGCCAGCAGCCCGCCTTATATACAGAATGATCGGGCTTCGGGCGACCCGATCGGAAAACACGATGGCCCTCGGCTCGCTCACCCCCCGATGGCGACTTCGGCAGGTCCCCTTCTCTCTCCCGTCGAGTTATCTCGGGCGAGAGGTGCGGTGCTAGGCGTCTTCCTACGGGCCTCGTGTCTGCGAAAGTGCGCACCCCTTTTAACTTATTTGCCCTTGTCTCTTGTTAACCCCTGAATACCCTTGTTTCCTATATATATGTATATTCCCTCGATCGCGTATTCGCTGGTGTCTGTCACGTGCCTTCCCCTTTTCCCCTTCGCCTTTCCAACTGATAACTATATGTTTCCCTTTTTTCCTTTTAATTAACCTTTTGACTTGACGCGTGTCTGCCGTTAGGTCACGTGTTCTGCCCCAGCGCCCTCTCCCCCGGCTCCTCAGTCGGTCTCGTGGTTCTTTAGGCCACAGCCTCTCCTAGTTTCGTCTTTTCCGTCTCAGGGTCCCTGCTCGGGCGCCACCTGTAAGGTAGCGTCTGAAGGCTGGGGTGCGCTCAGTCGCGCCAGGGCCACTTTACAGGAATAATTTGTAAAATTTGCTGAGACCCGAGCCGAAACCAAGAGAGTGACCTTCTGGGGTTTTGGGGTCATCGCAGAGACGAACACGTGGTGTCCCGCTGAGCCGGCATGGCCGACTTTGCAGCGTGTGTGTGTCGTTGAAAATCGTGCGCAACGGCCAACAAATGGGTCCAGTGGCCGCCCTCCCCCGCTTCGCTAATGGTCTCGGAGCCGGGTATTTACCTCAAGCCTCTGGGACCATCGACTAGCGGCTGCTCCAGAGGTTCCACTGTACGTGCTGGGTATTTACCGGCTTGCACGTCAGTGGAGCCACGGAGCAGTGTGAGGCCACGTGGACGCCTGTCCGCCTTTGCGCACGCCCACGCTGTGTGGCGACGCCTGACTAGTGGCCGCCCGCGAGATTGGGTTTATCTCGGAACCGGGTATTTACCTCGTGTTCCGGGATTCACCGACTCGCGGCTGTTCTCGAGGTTCCACTGTATGTGCTGGGTATTTACCGGCTTGCACACCAGTGGAACTCCGGAACAGTTTGGCCACGCCGTCTGGCGCCCCCTTCGCCCTCGCACACGCGCGCTCTGCCTATCGACGTCAGACCAGTGGCCACCATCCGTGACTCGGTTAATCTCGGAACCGGGTATTTACCTCGTGTTCCGGGATTCACCGGCTCGCGGTTGTTCTCGAGTGGTGCACTGTATGTGCTGGGTATTTACCGGCTTGCACATCAGTGGAGCCCTGGAACAGCTTGGGCCACGTGGTCTCGCGTTCGCCGCCTGCGCCGACACATGCACACACTTATACACTCACACACCACAATTCACGCGCCCTTTCGTTCCCTTGAGCAGACATGCGCACTTTCGTTGGTAAACATCGTCTTTATTTCATTAACTTAGCCTAAAAAACTAACTAATACCTATGCCTACCCTTGCCCTACCTAAACACCGTCTCCTCTGCCCCGGGAACCCGGGCCCTGCCTAAAATCAACCATCTGGCGGCTCGCTCACCTTGGTCCACGCGTCTTTACTTATATGTTTCTGCTTGTCCTCCTTTTTGCTTCCGCACGGTCTAAGTTCTCCACCTCGAGTGCCAAAATTGGCGCGTGCCGCAATTAATTTCCCCTTCCATCTGCCGGCGTTAATATCAGCAGCGCAGTCGCCAAGCATAAGCTATTCACGCACTCTGCCGCGCTCTCTCGGCTGCTGTGACTGCAGCGCTCTCTTGGCTGCGGTGACTGCAGCGCTCTCTTGGCTGCGGTGACTGCAGCGCTCTCTTGGCTGCGGTGACTGCAGCGCTCTCTTGGCTGCGGTGACTGCAGCGCGCTCTTGGCTGCGCTTGCTCTGTCGTTCGGCTGCGCTTGCTCTGTCGTTCGGCTGCGCTTGCTCTGTCGTTCGGCTGTTGCTTGCTCTGTCGTTCGTCGCTTGCTTGCTCTGTCGTTCGGCGCTCACTCTGCTGCGGCGCTCACTCTGTCGTTTGGCTGCGCTCGCTCTGTCGTTCGGCTGCGCTTTCTCTGTCGTTCGGCTGTACTTGCTCTGTCGTTCGGCGCTCGCTTGCTCTGTCGTTCGGCGCTCGCTCTGGTGCGGCGCTCACTCTGTTGTTTGGCTGCGTCGTTCTTCGTTCGACTGCGCTTGCTCTGTCTCGCTGCGCTCGCTCTCGCTCTGTCGTTCGGCTGCCCTCGCTCTGTCGTTCGGCGCTCGCTTGCTCTGTCGTTCGGCGCTCGCTCTGCTGCGGCGCTCACTCTGTTGTTTGGCTGCGTTCGCTCTTTCGTTCGACGCGCTCTCTGGCGCTTGCTCTGTCGTTCGGCTGCGCTCTTTGTCGTTCGGCTGCGCTCGCTCTGCCGTTCGGCGCTCCGCGCGGCGCTCGCTCTGTCGTTCGGCGCTCGTTCGGTGCGCTCGCTCTGTCGTTTGGCTGCGTTCGCTCTGTCGTTCGGCGCTCGCTCTGCTGCGGCGCTCGCTCTGTCGTTTGGCTGGTGTTCGCTCTGTCGTTCGACGCTCGCTCTGCTGTGGCGCTCGCTCTGTCGTTTGGCTGCGCTCGCCTTTTCCCATTGTCTGACTGTACTTGATCTCTCCGTTGGTTTTCGGCTGCACCTGTTGTTTTCCCGTTACTTTCGAGCTGCGCTTGCTCTCTCTGCTGGTGTTTGACGTCCGCGTGGTGAGCGAGCCTATACCCTGTAACCACTTATACCTACTCTTAGGGTAGTCTGACTCGACTAAAAAGACGGGTTTTATCTAATTACATGCTAATACTAAGAAGAAAGATAATATACATAAAAATAACAAAAAATGTGGGGGCTCAAATTTGAGTCTTCACACCCCCCTCTTACTATGCCAATGGAAAGCAAATGCGTCACCCGAAATATAGTTCCGTCTACTTGGACGGCGAACCGTACGCGGTGGTGGGCACTCCAGGCGTGTTGCGTCCGGATTTGGTCCACTACCAATTGGGGCAGCCGACGTCCAGGTGTGGCGACTCGCCATATGGGTGGGGTTTCGACCCTTGATTCTTCCTTGTTATTTTTGTGTCCTTGATCGTTTTGTATCCTTGGTCGTTGTCCTTGGCCCTTGCTCGTGGTCGTCCTGGTCCTGGTGGTTGGCTGTCAGATTCGATCGTTCTGTGTTTTGCTCCGGGTGTTTGATGGCGGTCGCGCGGTTGTCGGCTGCATCTCCTTACTCTGTGTCCTGATTCCTGTGTGAGATGCCAGCCGCGTGGTTGCCGGCTGCACCTCCTTGTTCTGCGTCCTGGTCCTTGTGCGTGTCCTGATTCCTGTGTTCCGGGTCCTGGCTCTTTGTGTGAGATGCCAGCCGCGGGGTTGCCGGCTGCATCTCCTTGTTCTACGTGCTGGTTCCTGTGTGAGATGCCAGCCGCGCGGTTGCCGGCTGCATCTCCTTGTTCTATGTGCTGATTCTTGGGTGAGATGCCAGCCGCGCGGTTGCCGGCTGCATCTCCTTGCTCTGTGTCCTGATTCCTGTGTGAGATGCCAGCCGCGCGGTTGCCGGCTGCATCTCCTTGTTCTACGTGCTGGTTCCTGTGTGAGATGCCAGCCGCGCGGTTGCCGGCTGCATCTCCTTGCTCTGTGTCCTGATTCCTGTGTGAGATGCCAGCCGCGCGGTTGCCGGCTGCATCTCCTTGCTCTGTGTCCTGATTCCTGTGAGATGAGATGCCAGCCGCGCGGTTGCCGCTCCTGTGTTGCCAGCCCTGCATCTCCTTGCTCTGTGTCCTGATTCCTGTGTGAGATGCCAGCCGCGCGGTTGCCGGCTGCATCTCCTTGTTCTACGTGCTGGTTCCTGTGTGAGATGCCAGCCGCGCGGTTGCCGGCTGCACCTCCTTGTTCTGCGTCCTGGTCCTTGTGCGTGTCCTGATTCCTGTGTTCCGGTTCCTGGCTCTTTGTGTGAGATGCCAGCCGCGGGGTTGCCGGCTGCATCTCCTTGTTCTAGCTTTCTTTTCCGTTGCGCTCGATGTGTCTTCTTGGGCTGCTGCTGCTTGACTCCTTTTGCCAGCCAGCAGCCCGCCTTATATACAGAATGATCGGGCTTCGGGCGATTCGATCGGAAAACACGATGGCCCTCGGCTCGCTCACCCCCCGATGGCGACTTCGGCAGGTCCCCTTCTCTCTCCCGTCGAGTTATCTCGGGCGAGAGGTGCGGTGCTAGGCGTCTTCCTACGGGCCTCGTGTCTGCGAAAGTGCGCACCCCTTTTAACTTATTTGCCCTTGTCTCTTGTTAACCCCTGAATACCCTTGTTTCCTATATATATGTATATTCCCTCGATCGCGTATTCGCTGGTGTCTGTCACGTGCCTTCCCCTTTTCCCCTTCGCCTTTCCAACTGATAACTTTATGTTTCCTTTTTTTCCTTTTAATTAACCTTTTGACTTGACGCGTGTCTGCCGTTAGGTCACGTGTTCTGCCTCAACGCCCTCTCCCCCGGCTCCTCAGTCGGTCTCGTGGTTCTTTAGGCCACAGCCTCTCCTAGTTTCGTCTTTTCCGTCTCAGGGTCCCTGCTCGGGCGCCACCTGTAAGGTAGCGTCTGAAGGCTGGGGTGCGCTCAGTCGCGCCAGGGCCACTTTACAGGAATAATTTGTAAAATTTGCTGAGACCCGAGCCGAAACCAAGAGAGTGACCTTCTGGGGTTTTGGGGTCATCGCAGAGACGAACACGTGGTGTCCCGCTGAGCCGGCATGGCCGACTTTGCAGCGTGTGTGTGTCGTTGAAAATCGTGCGCAACGGCCAACAAATAGGTCCAGTGGCCGCCCTCCCCCGCTTCGCTAATAGTCTCGGAGCCGGGTATTTACCTCAAGCCTCTGGGACCATCGACTAGTGGCTGCTCCAGAGGTTCCACTGTACGTGCTGGGTATTTACCGGCTTGCACGTCAGTGGAGCCACGGAGCAGTGTGAGGCCACGTGGACGCCTGTCCGCCTTTGCGCACGCCCACGCTGTGTGGCGACGCCTGACTAGTGGCCGCCCGCGAGATTGGGTTTATCTCGGAACCGGGTATTTACCTCGTGTTCCGGGATTCACCGACTCGCGGCTGTTCTCGAGGTTCCACTGTATGTGCTGGGTATTTACCGGCTTGCACACCAGTGGAACTCCGGAATAGTTTGGCCACGCCGTCTGGCGCCCCCTTCGCCCTCGCACACGCGCGCTCTGCCTATCGACGTCAGACCAGTGGCCACCATCCGTGACTCGGTTAATCTCGGAACCGGGTATTTACCTCGTGTTCCGGGATTCACCGGCTCGCGGTTGTTCTCGAGGCTCCACTGTATGTGCTGGGTATTTACCGGCTTGCACATCAGTGGAGCCCTGGAACAGCTTGGGCCACGTGGTCTAGCGTTCGCCGCCTGCGCCGACACATGCACACACTTATACACTCACACATTCACGCGCCCTTTCGTTCCCTTGAGCAGACATGCGCACTTTCGTTGGTAAACATCGTCTTTATTTCATTAACTTAGCCTAAAAAACTAACTAATACCTATGCCTACCATTGCCCTACCTAAACACCGTCTCCTCTGCCCCGGGAACCCGGGCCCTGCCTAAAATCAACCATCTGGCGGCTCGCTCACCTTGGTCCACGCGTCTTTACTTATATGTTTCTGCTTGTCCTCCTTTTTGTTTCCGCACGGTCTAAGTTCTCCACCTCGAGTGCCAAAATTGGCGCGTGCCGCAATTAATTTCCCCTTCCATCTGCCGGCGTTAATATCAGCAGCGCAGTCGCCAAGCATAAGCTATTCACGCACTCTGCCGCGCTCTCTCGGCTGCTGTGACTGCAGCGCTCTCTCGGCTGCGGTGACTGCAGCGCTCTCTTGGCTGCGGTGACTGCAGCGCTCTCTTGGCTGCGGTGACTGCAGCGCTCTCTTGGCTGCGGTGACTGCAGCGCGCTCTTGGCTGCGCTTGCTCTGTCGTTCGGCTGCGCTTGCTCTGTCGTTCGTCGCTTGCTTGCTCTGTCGTTCGTCGCTTGCTTGCTCTGTCGTTCGGCGCTCACTCTGCTGCGGCGCTCACTCTGTCGTTTGGCTGCGGCTGAGCGCTCTGTCGTTCGGCTGCGCTTGCTCTGTCGTTCGGCTGTGCTTGCTCTGTCGTTCGGCGCTCGCTTGCTCTGTCGTTCGGCGCTCGCTCTGCTGCGGCGCTCACTCTGTTGTTTTGCTGCGTTCGCTCTTTCGTTCGACTGCGCTTGCTCTGTCTTTCGGCGCTCGCTCTGCTACGGCGCTCGCTCTGTCGTTCGGCTGCGCTCGCTCTGTCGTTCGGCTGCGCTTGCTCTGTCGTTCGGCGTTCGGCTGCGGCGCTCACTCTGTTGTTTGGCTGTGTTCGCTCTTTCGTTCGACGTTCGCTCTTCTGCGGCGCTCGCTCTGTCGTTTGGCTGCGCTCGCTTTGTCGTTTGGCTGCGCTCGCTCTGCCGTTCGGCGCTCGTTCTGCTGCGGCGCTCGCTCTGTCGTTCGGCGCTCGCTCTGTGCGGCGCTCGCTCTGTCGTTTGGCTGCGTTCGCTCTGTCGTTCGGCGCTCGCTCTGCTGCGGCGCTCGCTCTGTCGTTTGGCTGGTGTTCGCTCTGTCGTTAGACGCTCGCTCTGCTGTGGCGCTCGCTCTGTCGTTTGGCTGCGCTCGCCTTTTCCCATTGTCTGACTGTACTTGATCTCTCCGTTGGTTTTCGGCTGCACCTGTTGTTTTCCCGTTACTTTCGAGCTGCGCTTGCTCTCTCTGCTGGTGTTTGACGTCCGCGTGGTGAGCGAGCCTATACCCTGTAACCACTTATACCTACTCTTAGGGTAGTCTGACTCGACTAAAAAGACGGGTTTTATCTAATTACATGCTAATAATAAGAAGAAAGATAATATATATAAAAATAACAAAAAATGTGGGGGCTCAAATTTGAGTCTTCACACCCCCCTCTTACTATGCCAATGGAAAGCAAATGCGTCACCCGAAATATAGTTCCGTCTACTTGGACGGCGAACCGTACGCGGTGGTGGGCACTCCAGGCGTGCTGCGTCCGGATTTGGTCCACTACCAATTCGGGCAGCCGACGTCCAGGTGTGGCGACTCGCCATATGGGTGGGGTTTCGACCCTTGATTCTTCCTTGTTATTTTTGTGTCCTTGATCGTTTTGTATCCTTGGTCGTTGTCCTTGGCCCTTGCTCGTGGTCGTCCTGGTCCTGGTGGTTGGCTGTCACATTCGATCGTTCTGTGTTTTGCTCCGGGTGTTTGATGGCGGTCGCGCGGTTGCCGGCTGCATCTCCTTGCTCTGTGTCGTGATTCCTGTGTGAGATGCCAGCCGCGCGGTTGCCGGCTGCATCTCCTTGTTCTTCGTGCTGGTTCCTGTGTTCCGAGTCCTGGTTTCTGTGTGAGATGCCAGCCGCGGGGTTGCCGGCTGCATCTCCTTGTTCTACGTGCTGGTTCCTGTGTGAGATGCCAGCCGCGCGGTTGCCGGCTGCACCTCCTAGTTCTACGTGCTGGTTCCTGTGTGAGAGGCCAGCCGCGCGGTTGCCGGCTGCACCTCCTTGTTCTATGTTCTGATTCCAGGGTGAGATGCCAGCCGCGCGGTTGCTGGCTGCATATCCTTGTTCTTCGTGCTGGTTCCTGTGTGAGATGCCAGCCGCGCGGTTGCCGGCTGCATCTCCTTGCTCTGTGTCCTGATTCCTGTGTGAGATGCCAGCCGCGCGGTTGCCGGCTGCATCTCCTTGCTCTGTGTCCTGATTCCTGTGTGAGATGCCAGCCGCGCGGTTGCCGGCTGCATCTCCTTGCTCTGTGTCCTGATTCCTGTGTGAGATGCCAGCCGCGCGGTTGCCGGCTGCATCTCCTTGTTCTACGTGCTGGTTCCTGTGTGAGATGCCAGCCGCGCGGTTGCCGGCTGCACCTCCTTGTTCTGCGTCCTGGTCCTTGTGCGTGTCCTGATTCCTGTGTTCCGGGTCCTGGCTCTTTGTGTGAGATGCCAGCCGCGGGGTTGCCGGCTGCATCTCCTTGTTCTAGCTTTCTTTTCCGTTGCGCTCGATGTGTCTTCTTGGGCTGCTGCTGCTTGACTCCTTTTGCCAGCCAGCAGCCCGCCTTATATACAGAATGATCGGGCTTCGGGCGATTCGATCGGAAAACACGATGGCCCTCGGCTCGCTCACCCCCCGATGGCGACTTCGGCAGGTCCCCTTCTCTCTCCCGTCGAGTTATCTCGGGCGAGAGGTGCGGTGCTAGGCGTCTTCCTACGGGCCTCGTGTCTGCGAAAGTGCGCACCCCTTTTAACTTATTTGCCCTTGTCTCTTGTTAACCCCTGAATACCCTTGTTTCCTATATATATGTATATTCCCTCGATCGCGTATTCGCTGGTGTCTGTCACGTGCCTTCCCCTTTTCCCCTTCGCCTTTCCAACTGATAACTTTATGTTTCCCTTTTTCCTTTTAATTAACCTTTTGACTTGACGCGTGTCTGCCGTTAGGTCACGTGTTCTGCCCCAACGCCCTCTCCCCCGGCTCCTCAGTCGGTCTCGTGGTTCTTTAGGCCACAGCCTCTCCTAGTTTCGTTTTTTCCGTCTCAGGGTCCCTGCTCGGGCGCCACCTGTAAGGTAGCGTCTGAAGGCTGGGGTGCGCTCAGTCGCGCCAGGGCCACTTTACAGGAATAATTTGTAAAATTTGCTGAGACCCGAGCCGAAACCAAGAGAGTGACCTTCTGGGGTTTTGGGGTCATCGCAGAGACGAACACGTGGTGTCCCGCTGAGCCGGCATGGCCGACTTTGCAGCGTGTGTGCAGCCCAGTGGAACTCCGGAACAGTTTGGCCACGCCGTCTGGCGCCCCCTTCGCCCTCGCACACGCGCGCTCTGCCTATCGACGTCAGACCAGTGGCCACCATCCGTGACTCGGTTAATCTCGGAACCGGGTATTTACCTCGTGTTCCGGGATTCACCGGCTCGCGGTTGTTCTCGAGTGGAGCACTGTATGTGCTGGGTATTTACCGGCTTGCACATCAGTGGAGCCCTGGAACAGCTTGGGCCACGTGGTCTCGCGTTCGCCGCCTGCGCCGACACATGCACACACTTATACACTCACACATTCACGCGCCCTTTCGTTCCCTTGAGCAGACATGCGCACTTTCGTTGGTGAACATCGTCTTTATTTCATTAACTTAGCCTAAAAAACTAACTAATACCTATGCCTACCCTTGCCCTACCTAAACACCGTCTCCTCTGCCCCGGGAACCCGGGCCCTGCCTAAAATCAACCATCTGGCGGCTCGCTCACCTTGGTCCACGCGTCTTTACTTATATGTTTCTGCTTGTCCTCCTTTTTGCTTCCGCACGGTCTAAGTTCTCCACCTCGAGTGCCAAAATTGGCCGCAATTAATTCCCCTTCCATCTGCCGGCGCTAATATCAGCAGCGCAGTCGCCAAGCATAAGCTATTCACGCACACTGCCGCGCTCTCTCGGCTGCGGTGACTGCAGCGCTCTCTTGGCTGCGGTGACTGCAGCGCTCTCTTGGCCGCGGTGACTGCAGCGCTCTCTTGGCTGCGGTGACTGCAGCGCTGTCTTGGCTGCGGTGACTGCAGCGCTGTCTTGGCTGCGGTGACTGCAGCGCCCTCTTGGCTGCGGTGACTGCAGCGCCCTCTTGGCTGCGGTGACTGCAGCGCCCTCTTGGCTGCGGTGACTGCAGCGCCCTCTTGGCTGCGGTGACTGCAGCGCCCTCTTGGCTGCGCTCGGTCTGTCGTTCGGCTGCGCTTGCTCTGTCGTTTGTCGCTTGCTTGCTCTGTCGTTCGGCGCTCACTCTGCTGCGGCGCTCACTCTGTCGTTTGGCTGCGCTCGCTCTGTCGTTCGGCTGCGCTTGCTCTGTCGTTCGGCGCTCGCTTGCTCTGTCGTTCGGCGCCGCTCTGCTGCGGCGTTCGCTCTGCCGTTTGGCTGCGCTCGCTCTGCCGTTCGGCGCTCGCTCTACTGCGGCGCTTGCTCTGTTGTTCGGCGCTCGCTCTGCTGCGGCGGTCACTCTGTTGTTCGGCGCTCGCTCTGCTGCGGCGCTCGCTCTGTCGTTTGGCGCTCGCTCTGCTGCGGCGTTCGCTCTGTTGTTCGGCGCTTGCTCTGCTGCGGCGCTCGCTCTGTCGTTTGGCTGCGCTCGCTCTGTCGTTTGGCTGCGCTCGCTCTGCCGTTTGGCTGCGCTCGCTCTGCCGTTCGGCGCTCGCTCTGCTGCGGCGCTCGCTCTGTTGTTCGGCGCTCACTCTGTTGTTCGGCGCTCGCTCTGCTGCGGCGCTCGCTCTGCCGTTCGGCGCTCGTACTGCTGTTCGCTCACTCTGCTGTTTGGCTGTGTTCGCTCTTTCGTTTGATCCCTCCGTTGGTTTTCGGCTGCACCTGTTGTTTAACCGTTACTTTTCGGGCTGCGCTTGCTCTCTCTGCTGGTGTTTGGCGTTCGTGTGGTGAGCGAGCCTATACCCTGTACCCACTGATACCTACTCTTAGGGTAGTCCGACTCGACTAAAACGCCGGGTTTTCTTGGTTTTATCTAAAAATTGACCTTAATTGGTAAATGAACTGAAACCTTAAACCTATATAGATACATAATATTAAAAGATAAAAATAATAAAAAAATGTAGGGGCTCTGATTTGAGTCCTCACACCCCCCTTACTATGCCAGTGAAAGACAACGACCGGCTTACTTCCTCGTCTCAGGGTCACTCGGAAGATTGCCCCATCCACCTGAACGGCGAACCGTACACGGTAGCGGGCACTCTCGGTGTGCTGTGTCTGGATCTGGTCTACCACCAGTTCGGGCAGCCGGCGTCCAGGGGTGGCGACTCGCCAAGCGGGTGGGGCTTCGACCCAGTCCGCGCGGGGTGCGAGTAGCGCGTGCGGGGCCTCCCACTCCGGGTCCAGCATCGACAGAACCTCATCGGGGGAGAATAAGAACTTCTCCTCCCACTCGCTAAGCGGGTCGGCGGGTGTGAGGGTGCGAGAATAGCTGCCGCGCGCTCACTCGCTTCCTCCGGGGATGTGGGCGCCTCCGGGTCGACCCAGCGAAGGGCTCTCCCTGGACGGGTAGAGGACACTCCTCCTTCGTCCTCGATCACCTTTAGATGGGCGCAAGACATCTCGGGGGTGTTGGTGGTTGAGCTGAGGATGGGGATGGAGACGGGCTGTATGCCGGGGAACACGATGGTGCTGGCGTCGTCGTCGTCTATCACCCTCACGTCATGAGCCATGTTCACGTCTGCACGTGGGGGTGTTCCTCGCCGGCAGCCATCGCGTCGGGCAGTCCCTCGAGCCAGTCTTCCACTTCCCGGCGGTTCTCGTCCCACTGGTGTCTTCCGGCCATTGTTGTCTTTTGTCTCTGTGGGATATAAACGCGGTTATACCCCAGAAATCTAACCCTACCTAGCCAAGCCCTACGGAACGGTGAGACGGTGTTTGTGTGAAATTGGAAAGAATAAATTAAAAGTAAATCTTAAGAGCTAGATGGCCTTGTCGACTGGCCTAAGTTGTCCCTCGCTGCTGTCTCGTGGGTCTTCCTCTTCTTGTTGGAACGGCTTCAGGTCAGCTATGTGGGCAGTGCGACGCTCTCGGGTCCCTTCGCGCTGGAGTCGAACTATGTTTTGGGAGAGGAAACGGATTACCTTATAGGGCCCTTCGTATTTTGGCGCTAATTTGGCCGCGAAACCATCCGCCGCCTTTGAGAGGACATGCTGACGGAGTAGCACCAGTGTTTTTAGGGTTGGTCGCCATTCCCGTCGCCGTAATGGCGACTTTGTTCGGCCGATGCCCGCTGCTCATTTTCCCGTGCCACCAAAAATAATTGCTTCATTTGTTGTGCTCGCTTGTTGGGGTCACGACTGTCTTGTCCTGTGCCAGGGGTAACTTCGTCGTAAAGTGCTCCCGGTAGTTGTGGTTCGCGTCCTTGTACCAGGAAGGCGGGGCTGAACCCCGTAGTATCTGAGACGCTGCTGTTGATGGCGAGTGATATCTCCGGAAGTAGAACGTCCCATGTGTTCTGCGGCCCGTCAATGTATTGAGCAATCATAGTTTTGATGGTCCTGTTTGCTCGTTCCGTGGCGTTCTGCTGAGGACTGTATGGTGCCGTATGCTCCAACTGCATGCCCACTCGCTTGCTAAACGCCTTGAACGCGCGACTGGTGAATTGGGTCCCATTGTCGCAAACAAACGTCCTAGGTGTTCCGAAACGTGCGAGGATCCTCTCTCTGAACGCCTTCTCCAGGTGTGCAGTGGTAGCCTTGCGTAATGCGACAAGTTCGACCCACTTGGAGAACAGGTCGAGGAAAACCAATAGCACCGTGTTCCCTTGTTTGGACCTCGGTAATGGTCCCACGAAGTCTGCGCACAGGGTGTCGAATGGTTCCTGGACTCGTCTCGTCTGCATTTTCCCGGCCGGCTTGCACTGCTCAGCTTTAAACTTCTGGCAAATGATGCATCTTTTAACGTACCGCGCGACGTCTCGGAACATCCCTGGCCAGTAGTACCTCTGGGCAACCCTTGTCGTAGTTTTCCTGATTCCTAGATGTCCGGCTGTTGGCGCGTCATGGCACTCCTGCATGATCCTTCCTCTCGTCTCTTTCCCTACGCACAGCTTCCATGGGGTGTTGTCCTCTTCGTCGGGTTTAAATCCTAGGTGTCGATAGAGTCTGCCATCCTGTATGGCGTAATCGGGGTACTTCTCGGGTTCCTCTTCCAGTTGTTTGCATCGGCGTTGTATCCACGGGTCCGGATCAACTTCGGTCACGGCCTGAAGTAAGGTGTCCATCGGCTGTCGGGAGAGGGCGTCTGCTACTACATTCTGCTTCCCCTTCCGGTAGTGCACGTCGAACTGGTATTGCTGTAACTCGAGGGCCCATCGTGCGATCCTACCCGTTGGGTTTTCGATGGTGTTGAGCCATTTCAGCGCTAGGTGGTCCGTGATTACGTCGAAACGGTACCCCTCTAGGTAACAACGTAACTTACGAATAGCCCAAATGATCGCCAGACACTCCTTCTCCTTCGCCGAGTAGTTCTCCTCTGCCTTGAGGAGGCGACGGCTCACGTAGGCGATGACCCGTTCCCCTTCTTCCGTCTCCTGGGTGAGGACGCCTCCCAGTCCGTAATCACTCGCGTCGGTCTGGAGTGCGAATTTTCGGCTGAAGTCCGGACATGCGAGCACTGGTGCTTCGGTGAGGAGGGCCTTGAGTCGGTCGAATGCTTCCTGCTGCTCGTTCCCCCATTCCCAGCGGCGTCCTTTACGCAGTAATAACGAAATTGGCTGTACGACGGTGGCGAAGTTCGGGACGAACCGTCTGTACCATGAGGCTATTCCTAGGCACCGGCGTAGTTCCTTTGGGTTCGACGTGGGTTGCAATTTCCGTACCGCTGCTATTTTGTCTGGATCGGTATGGATCCCGTGCTCACTGACGACATGGCCTAGGTACACCAGCTTGCGTTGGAAGAAATGACACTTCTTCCGGTTGAGGCGAAGGTTTGCTGCCCTCAACCTTCTAAATACTTCGCGTAGGTTCTGGACATGATCCTCCATTGAAGTACCTATGACGATGATGTCGTCTAAGTAGGCGAACGCGTGGGGCTCCATCTCCGGTCCTATTACCTGGTCCAGGGCGCGTTGGAATGTCGCGGGGGCGGAATGTAGTCCAAAGGGCATAACTCTCCACTGGAACAGACCCCTTCCGGGTACCGTAAACGCGGTACACTCGCGGCTCCTTTTGGCCATGGGGATCTGCCAGTATCCGCTCTTTAAGTCCAGCGTGCTAATGTATCTGGCGTTTCGGAGTCGTTCCAGGATGGAGTTGATTCGTGGGAGGGGGTATGCATCGGGGATCGAGCGTGCGTTCAGCTGTCGAAAATCCACGCACATCCGCATTTCGCCCGTTTTTTTCCCTACCAGGACGATCGGGGCGCTGTGTGGGCTCTTCGAAGGCTCGATGCATCCTTCCCAGAGCAATTCGTCGATCTGGGCGTTGATGATTTCCAGCATTGCGGGGTTCTTTGGGTAATAACGCTGCTTGATGGGTCGGTCGTCCTTCATCACGATCACGTGTTCCGTGATCGTGGAGACGCTGGACAGTCCATCAGATTTGGAGAGTTCCTCTTCTAGGAAATCCGAGATCTATGGTTCCAAGGTGGGTGTCGGTGGTTGTTCCTCGGGCAGGGTGCTCGCGGTGGCAAGTCCTGTGATGGGCGGGGTTGACTCTTCCTGCCCGTTGGTAACGCCTCTTTTATCCTCCCTCTTCCGGAACGGGTTCCTCCGGACTGCCTCGTCGTTCTTGGGTCCTAGCAGGTCCTCCATCCGTTCTGGATGTCTCGGGTCGTCCTGGTTCTGGTGGTTAGCTGTCACATTTGGTCCCTCTGTGTTTTGTTCCGAGGGTTTGATGGCGGTCGCTCGGTTGCCGGCTGCATCTTCTTGCTCTGTGTCGCGATTCCGGTGTGAAATGTCGGCCGCTTGGTTGCCGGTTGTATCTCCTTGCTCTGTGTCCTGGTTCCTGTGTGAGATGCCAGCCGCGCGGTTGCCGGCTGCATCTCTCTGTTCTATGGGCTGGTCCTTGTGCGTGTCCTGATTCCTGTGTTCCGGGTCCTGGCTCTTCATTGGTGTGGCGGTTCGGGTTCCCAGGTGCAATGTCACTCCCTCGCAGGTTAGAGTCGTGTTGATGGCCCCAAGGAAATCCAGTCCCAGCAACACGTCGTCCAGTACAACGGGTAATATTAACATCTGCACCTGGGTGCAAGATGTTCCCAGTTGTATGTCCGCCCATGTTGCTCGCGTGAGTTCCTTCCGGGTGCCATCTGCTAAGGCGACCACTGTCTTCACCTGGCATAGGTTCTCTGGGTTCTCGATCTTCTGTGCCAGACGTTCTCCGATGAAGCTCCTCGTTGCCCCTGTGTCGACGGTTGCCCACACCACATATCCTTCGATTATAATTCGGGCCGAGATACGTCCGCCGTGGACTCGCAATAATCTTGCTACTTCCGGATGGTTGTGGTCGCTGCCCCCGCTGCATCCAGTTTCAGTGAGGGCGGTTGTCCGTTTCCCGACGTTTGGGTCGGGCAACAGTCCACGGTGCGCACTCCCCGCTTGCCGCATGTCCAGCAGAAGAAGATTCTCTGCCCTTGACATTCCCGACTGAAGTGTCCTACTTCCCCGCAGTTCCGGCAGGCCTCTCGGACGTTGATCTTCCCCTGTTCCTCTGAAGTCGTCGGGTCCGGTGGCACGTTGAGGTTGGGGTGCGACGATGCCCCTCGTTGAGCGCCGTTCCGTGCATTACCTGTCCCCCTCGTCTGCTGTTGGTACGAACTCCACCGTTGTTGCTGTTGTTCCCGCTCCCTAGTGACTTCGTAATTTATTACCAGGCCGTCAATTCCCGGAGTGTCTGGAAGTCGGTCCGCCTTACGAAGAGTTTGTATATCGGTTGCAGGTTTTCGTAAACCCTCTCCAGTTCCTGGGCCTCCGTGTATCCGGCTCTGCGCATCATCAGGCGAATGTCGACCATATATGTTTTGTATGGTTCCCCCGCCTTCTGATAGCGCAGTCGGATCTCATCCTCCAGTCGCTGGAAGTAACGAGGCAGCAGGAAAAAATCGAGGAATTCCTTCCGAAAGACGGTCCACGTCTCTCCTTGCAGTCCGCTTGTCCGGAACCAATCCTCGGCGGTACCCGTTAACAATTCTGGGAGGGCCTGTGGAATGTCTCTGGTGTCGATCCTGTACGTCGTTGCTCGTTCCTCCAATCTTTCGACGAAACGCAGGGGGTCTGATTTGCCGTCGAAAGTGATTCCCCATCTGCGCATGCGGTCCGCTGTGTGGGCCAGGGTCATGCTGTCGTGTCGCTCGGATCCTTCCGAGCACTCTGGTTCCTGTCGCTCGGTTGCTCGGAGTGCTGTGGGTACGGGCACGGGGATGGTCAGATTCGGCACTATTGGTTTTAACTCCTCGGGCGGCCTATTGCTTATCCTCGGCCGATCCTCCATCGTGAGTGGCCTTGCTGGTGAACTCCCGGCCGTCCTGTCAGTGGGAAGTCTCCTGTCCGGACTCACGGCATTGCCAAATTGCGCCTCTAGGGTGGCCAACCGCTCCAAGGTGGCCGATGAGTGGTCCTTCCTGTGGATGAAGGTGGTCATGCGGGACCGCAATTCCTCCACGGTGCCTCCTCGGTCCAAGTCAAATTCGTCAGCCAGTGCCTCCAGTTCCGGCTTCCGGACGCCCACCATCGTTGGTTCCTGTCTCGTTCTATTCGGCTTGAAAAGTTTCCCGTGTTTTCCTCGGTGTCTCGGGTGGGTATTTACGCTGGCTCGAGGATGTCCTTATTCGCGACTCGGCGGCGATTAACCTGGTTCCAGGATGTGTTGTCGTACGCGGCGGGGTTTTTTTTCACTTGGCACTTTTTTTGGATTCTCGTGGAGATCTCCTTTTCTTTTTTTTAAATTTTTATTGTCCTTGTTTTCTTTAGCTTGGTCCCGATGTGCTCACTTGGGCTGCTGCTGCTTGACTGCCTTTTGCCAGCCAGCAGCCCGCCTTATATACAGAATACTCGGGCTTCGGGCGACCCGATCGGAAAACACGATGGCCCTCGGCTCGCTCACCCCCCGATGGCGACTTCGGCAGGTCCCCTTCTCTCTACCATCGAGTTATCTCGGGCGAGAGGTGCGGTGCTAGGCGCCGAACAACAGAGCGAACGCCGCAGCAGAGCGAGCGCCAAACGACAGAGCGAGCGCCACAGCAGAGCGAACGTCGAACGAAAGAGCGAACGCAGCCAAACAACAGAGTGAGCGCCACAGCAGAGCGAGCGCCGAACGACAGAGCAAGCACAGCCGAACGACAGAGCAAGCGCAGCCGAACGACAGAGCGAGCGCAGCCAAACGACAGAGCGAGCGCCGCAGCAGAGCGAACGTCGAACGAAAGAGCGAACACAGCCAAACAACAAAGTGAGCGCCGCAGCAGAGCGAGCACCGAACGACAGAGCGAGCGCCGCAGCAGAACGAGCGCCGAACGGCAGAGCAAGCGCAGCCGAACGACAGAGCGAGCGCCGTAGCAGAGCGAGCGGAACGACAGAGCAAGCGCAGCCGAACGACAGAGCGAGCGCCGCAGCAGAACGAGCGCCGAACGGCAGAGCAAGCGCAGCCAATTGACAGA
This sequence comes from Zaprionus ornatus, assembly GCA_018904035.1. Taxonomy (NCBI): domain Eukaryota; kingdom Metazoa; phylum Arthropoda; class Insecta; order Diptera; family Drosophilidae; genus Zaprionus; species Zaprionus ornatus. The sequence continues at coordinate 189,707 of JAEIFZ010000297.1, read as the reverse complement.
GCGAGCGCCGCAGCAGAGCGAACGTCGAACGAAAGAGCGAACACAGCCAAACAACAGAGTGAGCGCCGCAGCAGAGCGAGCACCGAACGACAGAGCAAGCGCAGCCGAACGACAGAGAGAGCGCAGCCGAACGACAGAGAGAGCGCAGCCGAACGACAGAGAGAGCGCAGCCGAACGACAGAGCGAGCGCCGTAGCAGAGCGAGCGGAACGACAGAGGAAGCGCAGCCGAACGACAGAGCGAGCGCAGCCGAACGACAGAGCGAGCGCAGCCGAACGACAGAGCGAGCGCCGCAGCAGAGCGAGCGGAACGACAGAGCAAGCGCAGCCGAACGACAGAGCGAGCGCAGCCAAACGAGAGAGAGCTGCAGTCACCACAGCCGAGAGAGCGTTGCAGTCACCGCAGCCGAGAGAGCGCTGCAGTCACCGCAGCCGAGAGAGCGCTGCAGTCACCGCAGCCAAGAGAGCGCTGCAGTCACAGCATCCGAGAGAGCGCGGCAGAGTGCGTGGATAGCTGATGCTTGGCGACTGCGCTGCTGGGATTAACGCCAGCACATGGAAGGGGGAAATTAATTGCGGCACCCGCTAATTTTGGCACTCGAAGTGGCGAACTTAGACCGTGCGGAAGCAAAAAGGAGGACAAGCAGAAACATATAAGTAAAGACGCGTGGACCAAGGTGAGCGAGCCGCCAGATGGTTGATTTTAGGCAGGGCCCGGGTTCCCGGGGCAGAGGAGACGGTGTTTAGGTAGGGCAAGGGTAGGCATAGGTATTAGTTAGTTTTTTAGGCTAAGTTAATGAAATAAAGACGATGTTTACCAACGAAAGTGCGCATGTCTGCTCAAGGGAACGAAAGGGCGCGTGAATGTGTGAGTGTATAAGTGTGTGCATGTGTCGGCGCAGGCGGCGAACGCGAGACCACGTGGCCCAAGCTGTTCCAGGGCTCCACTGATGTGCAAGCCGGTAAATACCCAGCACATACTGTGGAGCCTCGAGAACAACCGCGAGCCGGTGAATCCCGGAACACGAGGTAAATACTCGGTTCCGAGATTAACCGAGTCACGGATGGTGGCCACTGGTCTGACGTCGATAGGCAGAGCGCGCGTGTGCGAGGGCGAAGGGGGCGCCAGACGGCGTGGCCAAACTGTTCCGGAGTTCCACTGGTGTGCAAGCCGGTAAATACCCAGCACATACAGTGGAACCTCGAGAACAGCCGCGAGTCGGTGAATCCCGGAACACGAGGTAAATACCCGGTTCCGAGATAAACCCAATCTCGCGGGCGGCCACTAGTCAGGCGTCGCCACACAGCGTGGGCGTGCGCAAAGGCGGACAGGCGTCCACGTGGCCTCACACTGCTCCGTGGCTCCACTGACGTGCAAGCCGGTAAATACCCAGCACGTACAGTGGAACCTCTGGAGCAGCCGCGAGTCGATGGTCCCAGAAGCTTGAGGTAAATACCCGGCTCCGAGACCATTAGCGAAGCGGGGGAGGGCGGCCACTGGATCCATTTGTTGGCCGTTGCGCACGATTTTCAACGACACACACACGCTGCAAAGTCGGCCATGCCGGCTCAGCGGGACACCACGTGTTCGTCTCTGCGATGACCCCAAAACCCCAGAAGGTCACTCTCTTGGTTTCGGCTCGGGTCTCAGCAAATTTTACAAATTATTCCTGTAAAGTGGCCCTGGCGCGACTGAGCGCACCCCAGCCTTCAGACGCTACCTTACGCCACCTGTAAGCTTGAGCCACGTGGTCTCGCGTTCGCCGCCTGCGCCGACACATGCACACACTTATACACTCACACATTCACGCGCCCTTTCGTTCCCTTGAACAGACATGCGCACTTTCATTGGTAAACATCGTCTTTATTTCATTAACTTAGCCTAAAAAAACTAACTAATACCTATGCCTACCCTTGCTCTACCTAAACACCGTCTCCTCTGCCCCGGGAACCCGGGCCCTGCCTAAAATCAACCATCTGGCGGCTCGCTCACCTTGGTCCACGCGTCTTTACTTATATGTTTCTGCTTGTCCTCCTTTTTGCTTCCGCACGGTCTAAGTTCGCCACTTCCAGTGCCAAAATTAGCGCGTGCCGCAATTAATTTCCCCCTTCCATGTGCTGGCGTTAATCCCAGCAGCGCAGTCGCCAAGCATCAGCTAACCACGCACTCTGCCGCGCTCTCTCGGCTGCTGTGACTGCAGCGCTCTCTTGGCTGCGGTGACTGCAGCGCTCTCTTGGCTGCGGTGACTGCAGCGCTCTCTCGGCTGCGGTGACTGCAACGCTCTCTCGGCTGTGGTGACTGCAGCTCTCTCTCGTTTGGCTGCGCTCGCTCTGTCGTTCGGCTGCGCTTGCTCTGTCGTTCCGCTCGCTCTGCTACGGCGCTCGCTCTGTCGTTCGGCTGCGCTTGCTCTGCCGTTCGGCGCTCGTTCTGCTGCGGCGCTCGCTCTGTCGTTCGGTGCTCGCTCTGCTGCGGCGCTCACTTTGTTGTTTGGCTGTGTTCACTCTTTCGTTCGACGTTCGCTCTGCTGCGGCGCTCGCTCTGTCGTTCGGCTGCGCTCTCTCTGTCGTTCGGCTGCGCTCGCTCTGTCATTCGGCTGCGCTCGCTCTGTCGTTCGGTGCTCGCTCTGCTGCGGCGCTCACTCTGTTGTTTGGCTGTGTTCGCTCTTTCGTTCGACGTTCGCTCTGCTGTGGCGCTCGCTCTGTCGTTTGGCTGCGCTCGCCTTTTCCCATTGTCTGACTGTACTTGATCTCTCCGTTGGTTTTCGGCTGCACCTGTTGTGTTCCCGTTACTTTCGAGCTGCGCTTGCTCTCTCTGCTGGTGTTTGACGTCCGCGTGGTGAGCGAGCCTATACCCTGTAACCACTTATACCTACTCTTAGGGTAGTCTGACTAGACTAAAAAGACGGGTTTTATCTAATTACATGCTAATAATAAGAAGAAAGATAATATATATAAAAATAACAAAAAATGTGGGGGCTCAAATTTAAGTCTTCAAATAGAATATATTGATAAATTAATAATAGATTTTGTGAAAATCCCTTATTTGTTGATTGATTCTAGAATATATTGACAAATTAAGACAAAAATAATAAATGTATATTTTTTGAAAATCCGTTATTTGTTGATTGATTCTTGAAAATCTCGACAAAATGAGACTAAAATATTATGTACGAATTTGCCGTTTTTTGGATAGTTCAGGAGATACAGCCTCCTTAATAAATATTTTTGGAAAATCCGTTATCTGTTGATTGATTCTTCAATATCTCGACGAAATGAGACCAAAGTATTATGTACGAATTTTCCGTTTTTTGGGTAGTTTAGGAGATACAGCCTCCTTAATAAATATTTTTGGAAAATCCGTTATCTGTTGATTGATTCTTCAATATCTCGACGAAATGAGACCAAAGTATTATGTACGAATTTTCCGTTTTTTGGGTAGTTTAGGAGATAAAGCCTCCTTAATAAATATTTTTGGAAAATTCGTTATCTGTTGATTGATTCTTCAATATCTCGACGAAATGAGACCAAAATATTATGTACGAATTTTCCGTTTTTTGGATAGTTTAGAAATATAACCTCCTTAAAATATATTTTGTGAAAACCCGTTATTTGTTGATTGATTCGAGAATATTTTGACAAATTATGACCAAAATATTATGTACGAATTTTTCCTTTTGGGTAGTTTAGAAGATATAGCCCCTTTAAAATAGATTTTTGGAAAATCCGTTATTTGTTGATTGATTCTTGAAAATCTCGGCGAAATGAGACTAAAATATTATGTACGAATTTTCCGTTATTTGGCTAGTTTAGTAGATATGGACTCCTTAAAAAATGTTTTTTGGAAAATCCGTTATTTGTTGATTGATTCTTGAACATCTCGGCGAAATGAGACCAAAATATTATAAACGAACTTTCCGTTTTTTGGCTAGTTTAGGAGATATAGCCTCCTTAAAATATATTGTGTGAAAATCCCTTATTTGTTGATTGATTCTAGAATATCTTGACAAATTAAGACCAAAATAATAAATGTATATATTTTTAAAATCCGTTATTTGTTGATTGATTCTTGAAAATCTCGACGAAATGAGACCAAAGTATTATGTACGAATTTTCCGTTTTTTGGGTAGTTTAGGAGATAAAGCCTCTTTAAAAAAATGTTTTTTGAAAATACGTTATTTGTTGATTGATTCTTGAACATCTCGGCGAAATGAGACCAAAATATTATGTACGAATTTTCCGTTTTTGGCTAGTTTAGGACACATAGCCTCCTTAAAATATATTTTGTGAAAATCCGTTATTTGTTGATTGATTCTAGAATATCTTGACGAAATGAGTTCAAAATATTATGTACGAATTTTCCGTTTTTGGCTAGTTTAGGAGATATAGCCTCCTTAAAATATATTTTGTGAAAATCCGTTATTTGTTGATTGATTCTAGAATATATTGACAAATTAGGACCAAAATAATATATGTATATGTTTGAAAATCCGTTATTTGTTGATTGATTCTTGAAAATCTCGACGAAATGAGACCAAATTATTATGTACGAATTTTCCATTTTTAGGCTAGTTTAGGAGATATAGACTCCTTAATAAATATTTTTGGAAAATCCGTTATCTGTTGATTGATTCTTAAAAATCTCGGCGAAATGAGACCAAAGTATTATTTACGAATTTTACATTATTATTATGCTTATTTAGGAGATATAGCCTCCTTAATAAATATATTTGGAAAATCCGTAATCTGTTGATTGTTTCTTAAAAATTTCGGCAAAATGAGACTAAAATATTATGTACGAATTTTCCGTTTTTTGGGTAGTTTAGGAGATAAAGCCTCCTTAAAAAAATATTTTTGGAAAGTCCGTTATTTGTTGATTGATTCTAGAATATCTTGACGAAATGAGTTCAAAATATTATGTACGAATTTTCCGTTATTTGGCTAGTTTAGGAGATATGGACTCCTTAAAAAATGTTTTTTGAAAATTCGTAATTTGTTGATTGATTCTTGAACATCTCGGCGAAATGAGACCAAAATATTATGTACGAATCTTCCGTTTTTTGGCTAGTTTAGGAGATATAGCCTCCTTAAAATATATTGTGTGAAAATCCCTTATTTGTTGATTGATTCTAGAATATCTTGACGAAATGAGTTCAAAATATTATGTACGAATTTTCCGTTATTTGGCTAGTTTAGGAGATATGGACTCCTTAAAAAATGTTTTTTGAAAATCCGTAATTTGTTGATTGATTCTTGAACATCTCGGCGAAATGAGACCAAAATATTATGTACGAATTTTCCGTTTTTTGGCTAGTTTAGGAGATATAGCCTCCTTAAAATATATTTTGTGAAAATCCGTTATTTGTTGATTGATTCTAGAATATTTTGACAAATTAAGACCAAAATATTATGTACGAATTTTTTGTTTTTTGGGTAGTTTGGAAGATAAAGCACCTTTAAAATAGATTTTTGGAAAATCCGTTATTTGTTGATTGATTCTTGAACATCTCGGCGAAATGAGTCCAAAATATTATAAACGAATTTTCCGTTATTTGGCTAGTTTGGAAGATATAGCCTCCTTAAAATATATTGTGTGAAAATCACTTATTTGTTGATTGATTCTAGAATATCTTGACGAAATGAGTTCAAAATATTATGTACGAATTTTCCGTTATTTGGCTAGTTTAGGAGATATGGACTCCTTAAAAAATGTTTTTTGAAAATCCGTATTTTGTTGATTGATTCTTGAACATCTCGGCGAAATGAGACCAAAATATTATAAACGAACTTTCCGTTTTTTGGCTAGTTTAGGAGATATAGCCTCCTTAAAATATATTGTGTGAAAATCCCTTATTTGTTGATTGATTCTAGAATATCTTGACAAATTAAGACCAAAATAATAAATGTATATATTTTGAAAATCCGTTATTTGTTGATTGATTCTTGAAAATCTCGGCGAAATGAGACTAAAATATTATGTACGAATTTTCCGTTATTTGGCTAGTTTAGTAGATATGGACTCCTTAAAAAATGTTTTTTGGAAATCCGTTATTTGTTGATTGATTCTTGAACATCTCGGCGAAATGAGACCAAAATATTATAAACGAACTTTCCGTTTTTTGGCTTGTTTAGGAGATATAGCCTCCTTAAATTATATTGTGTGAAAATCCCTTATTTGTTGATTGATTCTAGAATATCTTTACAAATTAAGACCAAAATAATAAATGTATATATTTTGAAAATCCGTTATTTGTTGATTGATTCTTGAAAATCTCGGCGAAATGAGACTAAAATATTATGTACGAATTTTCCGTTATTTGGCTAGTTTAGGAGATATGGACTCCTTAAAAAATGTTTTTTGAAAATCCGTTATCTGTTGATTGATTCTTAAAAATCTCGGCGAAATGAGACCAAAGTATTATTTACGAATTTTACATTATTATTATGCTTATTTAGGAGATATAGCCTCCTTAATAAATATATTTGGAAAATCCGTAATCTGTTGATTGTTTCTTAAAAATCTCGGCAAAATGAGACTAAAATATGATGTACGAATTTTCCGTTTTTTGGGTAGTTTAGGAGATAAAGCCTCCTAAAAAAATATTTTTGGAAAATCCGTTATTTGTTGATTGATTCTAGAATATCTTGACGAAATGAGTTCAAAATATTATGTACGAATTTTCCGTTATTTGGCTAGTTTAGGAGATATGGACTCCTTAAAAAATGTTTTTTGAAAATTCGTAATTTGTTGATTGATTCTTGAACATCTCGGCGAAATGAGACCAAAATATTATGTACGAATCTTCCGTTTTTTGGCTAGTTTAGGAGATATAGCCTCCTTAAAATATATTGTGTGAAAATCCCTTATTTGTTGATTGATTCTAGAATATCTTGACGAAATGAGTTCAAAATATTATGTACGAATTTTCCGTTATTTGGCTAGTTTAGGAGATATGGACTCCTTAAAAAATGTTTTTTGAAAATCCGTAATTTGTTGATTGATTCTTGAACATCTCGGCGAAATGAGACCAAAATATTATGTACGAATTTTCCGTTTTTTTGCTAGTTTAGGAGATATAGCCTCCTTAAAATATATTTTGTGAAAATCCGTTATTTGTTGATTGATTCTAGAATATTTTGACAAATTAAGACCAAAATATTATGTACGAATTTTTCGTTTTTTGGGTAGTTTGGAAGATATAGCACCTTTAAAATAGATTTTTGGAAAATCCGTTATTTGTTGATTGATTCTTGAACATCTCGGCGAAATGAGTCCAAAATATTATAAACGAATTTTCCGTTATTTGGCTAGTTTGGAAGATATAGCCTCCTTAAAATATATTGTGTGAAAATCACTTATTTGTTGATTGATTCTAGAATATCTTGACGAAATGATTTTAAAATATTATGTACGAATTTTCCGTTATTTGGCTAGTTTAGGAGATATGGACTCCTTAAAAAATGTTTTTTGAAAATCCGTATTTTGTTGATTGATTCTTGAACATCTCGGCGAAATGAGACCAAAATATTATAAACGAACTTTCCGTTTTTTGGCTAGTTTAGGAGATATAGCCTCCTTAAAATATATTGTGTGAAAATCCCTTATTTGTTGATTGATTCTAGAATATCTTGACAAATTAAGACCAAAATAATAAATGTATATATTTTGAAAATCCGTTATTTGTTGATTGATTCTTGAAAATCTCGGCGAAATGAGACTAAAATATTATGTACGAATTTTCCGTTATTTGGCTAGTTTAGTAGATATGGACTCCTTAAAAAATGTTTTTTGGAAATCCGTTATTTGTTGATTGATTCTTGAACATCTCGGCGAAATGAGACCAAAATATTATAAACGAACTTTCCGTTTTTTGGCTTGTTTAGGAGATATAGCCTCCTTAAATTATATTGTGTGAAAATCCCTTATTTGTTGATTGATTCTAGAATATCTTTACAAATTAAGACCAAAATAATAAATGTATATATTTTGAAAATCCGTTATTTGTTGATTGATTCTTGAAAATCTCGGCGAAATGAGACTAAAATATTATGTACGAATTTTCCGTTATTTGGCTAGTTTAGGAGATATGGACTCCTTAAAAAATGTTTTTTGAAAATCCGTTATCTGTTGATTGATTCTTAAAAATCTCGGCGAAATGAGACCAAAGTATTATTTACGAATTTTACATTATTATTATGCTTATTTAGGAGATATAGCCTCCTTAATAAATATATTTGGAAAATCCGTAATCTGTTGATTGTTTCTTAAAAATCTCGGCAAAATGAGACTAAAATATTATGTACGAATTTTCCGTTTTTTGGGTAGTTTAGGAGATAAAGCCTCCTTAAAAAAATATTTTTGGAAAATCCGTTATTTGTTGATTGATTCTAGAATATCTTGACGAAATGAGTTCAAAATATTATGTACGAATTTTCCGTTATTTGGCTAGTTTAGGAGATATGGACTCCTTAAAAAATGTTTTTTGAAAATTCGTAATTTGTTGATTGATTCTTGAACATCTCGGCGAAATGAGACCAAAATATTATGTACGAATCTTCCGTTTTTTGGCTAGTTTAGGAGATATAGCCTCCTTAAAATATATTGTATGAAAATCCCTTATTTGTTGATTGATTCTAGAATATCTTGACGAAATGAGTTCAAAATATTATGTACGAATTTTCCGTTATTTGGCTAGTTTAGGAGATATGGACTCCTTAAAAAATGTTTTTTGAAAATCCGTAATTTGTTGATTGATTCTTGAACATCTCGGCGAAATGAGACCAAAATATTATGTACGAATTTTCCGTTTTTTGGCTAGTTTAGGAGATATAGCCTCCTTAAAATATATTTTGTGAAAATCCGTTATTTGTTGATTGATTCTAGAATATTTTGACAAATTAAGACCAAAATATTATGTACGAATTTTTCGTTTTTTGGGTAGTTTGGAAGATATAGCACCTTTAAAATAGATTTTTGGAAAATCCGTTATTTGTTGATTGATTCTTGAACATCTCGGCGAAATGAGTCCAAAATATTATAAACGAATTTTCCGTTATTTGGCTAATTTGGAAGATATAGCCTCCTTAAAATATATTGTGTGAAAATCACTTATTTGTTGATTGATTCTAGAATATCTTGACGAAATGAGTTCAAAATATTATGTACGAATTTTCCGTTATTTGGCTAGTTTAGGAGATATGGACTCCTTAAAAAATGTTTTTTGAAAATCCGTATTTTGTTGATTGATTCTTGAACATCTCGGCGAAATGAGACCAAAATATTATAAACGAACTTTCCGTTTTTTGGCTAGTTTAGGAGATATAGCCTCCTTAAAATATATTGTGTGAAAATCCCTTATTTGTTGATTGATTCTAGAATATCTTGACAAATTAAGACCAAAATAATAAATGTATATATTTTGAAAATCCGTTATTTGTTGATTGATTCTTGAAAATCTCGGCGAAATGAGACTAAAATATTATGTACGAATTTTCCGTTATTTGGCTAGTTTAGTAGATATGGACTCCTTAAAAAATGTTTTTTGGAAATTCGTTATTTGTTGATTGATTCTTGAACATCTCGGCGAAATGAGACCAAAATATTATAAACGAACTTTCCGTTTTTTGGCTTGTTTAGGAGATATAGCCTCCTTAAATTATATTGTGTGAAAATCCCTTATTTGTTGATTGATTCTAGAATATCTTTACAAATTAAGACCAAAATAATAAATGTATATATTTTGAAAATCCGTTATTTGTTGATTGATTCTTGAAAATCTCGGCGAAATGAGACTAAAATATTATGTACGAATTTTCCGTTATTTGGCTAGTTTAGGAGATATAGCCTCCTTAAAATATATTTTGTGAAAATCCGTTATTTGTTGATTGATTCTAGAATATTTTGACAAATTAAGACCAAAATATTATGTACGAATTTTTCGTTTTTTGGGTAGTTTGGAAGATATAGCACCTTTAAAATAGATTTTTGGAAAATCCGTTATTTGTTGATTGATTCTTGAACATCTCGGCGAAATGAGTCCAAAATATTATAAACGAATTTTCCGTTATTTGGCTAGTTTGGAAGATATAGCCTCCTTAAAATATATTGTGTGAAAATCACTTATTTGTTGATTGATTCTAGAATATCTTGACGAAATGAGTGCAAAATATTATGTACGAATTTTTCGTTTTTTGGTTAGTTTGGAAGATATAGCACCTTTAAAATAGATTTTTGGAAAATCCGTTATTTGTTGATTGATTCTTGAACATCTCGGCGAAATGAGTCCAAAATATTATAAACGAATTTTCCGTTATTTGGCTAGTTTGGAAGATATAGCCTCCTTAAAATATATTGTGTGAAAATCACTTATTTGTTGATTGATTCTAGAATATCTTGACAAATTAAGACCAAAATATTATGTACGAATTTTTCGTTTTTTGGGTAGTTTGGAAGATATAGCACCTTTAAAATAGATTTTTGGAAAATCCGTTATTTGTTGATTGATTCTTGAACATCTCGGCGAAATGAGTCCAAAATATTATAAACGAATTTTCCGTTATTTGGCTAGTTTGGAAGATATAGCCTCCTTAAAATATATTGTGTGAAAATCACTTATTTGTTGATTGATTCTAGAATATCTTGACGAAATGAGTGCAAAATAATATGTACGAATTTTTCGTTTTTTGGGTAGTTTGGAAGATATAGCACCTTTAAAATAGATTTTTGGAAAATCCGTTATTTGTTGATTGATTCTTGAACATCTCGGCGAAATGAGTCCAAAATATTATAAACGAATTTTCCGTTATTTGGCTAGTTTGGAAGATATAGCCTCCTTAAAATATATTGTGTGAAAATCACTTATTTGTTGATTGATTCTAGAATATCTTGACGAAATGAGTTCAAAATATTATGTACGAATTTTCCGTTATTTGGCTAGTTTAGGAGATATGGACTCCTTAAAAAATGTTTTTTGAAAATCCGTATTTTGTTGATTGATTCTTGAACATCTCGGCGAAATGAGACCAAAATATTATAAACGAACTTTCCGTTTTTTGGCTAGTTTAGGAGATATAGCCTCCTTAAAATATATTGTGTGAAAATCCCTTATTTGTTGATTGATTCTAGAATATCTTGACAAATTAAGACCAAAATAATAAATGTATATATTTTGAAAATCCGTTATTTGTTGATTGATTCTTGAAAATCTCGGCGAAATGAGACTAAAATATTATGTACGAATTTTCCGTTATTTGGCTAGTTTAGTAGATATGGACTCCTTAAAAAATGTTTTTTGGAAATTCGTTATTTGTTGATTGATTCTTGAACATCTCGGCGAAATGAGACCAAAATATTATAAACGAACTTTCCGTTTTTTGGCTTGTTTAAATTATATTGTGTGAAAATCCCTTATTTGTTGATTGATTCTAGAATATCTTTACAAATTAAGACCAAAATAATAAATGTATATATTTTGAAAATCCGTTATTTGTTGATTGATTCTTGAAAATCTCGGCGAAATGAGACTAAAATATTATGTACGAATTTTCCGTTATTTGGCTAGTTTAGGAGATATGGACTCCTTAAAAAATGTTTTTTGAAAATCCGTAATTTGTTGATTGATTCTTGAACATCTCGGCGAAATGAGACCAAAATATTATGTACGAATTTTCCGTTTTTTGGCTAGTTTAGGAGATATAGCCTCCTTAAAATATATTTTGTGAAAATCCGTTATTTGTTGATTGATTCTAGAATATTTTGACAAATTAAGACCAAAATATTATGTACGAATTTTTCGTTTTTTGGGTAGTTTGGAAGATATAGCACCTTTAAAATAGATTTTTGGAAAATCCGTTATTTGTTGATTGATTCTTGAACATCTCGGCGAAATGAGTCCAAAATATTATAAACGAATTTTCCGTTATTTGGCAAGTTTGGAAGATATAGCCTCCTTAAAATATATTGTGTGAAAATCACTTATTTGTTGATTGATTCTAGAATATCTTGACGAAATGAGTGCAAAATATTATGTACGAATTTTCCGTTATTTGGCTAGTTTAGGAGATATGGAGTCCTTAAAAAATGTTTTTTGAAAATCCGTATTTTGTTGATTGATTCTTGAACATCTCGGCGAAATGAGACCAAATTTTATAAACGAACTTTCCGTTTTTTGGCTAGTTTAGGAGATATATCCTCCTTAAAATATATTGTGTGAAAATCCCTTATTTGTTGATTGATTCTAGAATATCTTGACAAATTAAGACCAAAATAATAAATGTATATATTTTGAAAATCCGTTATTTGTTGATTGATTCTTGAAAATCTCGACGCAATGAGACCAAAATATTATGTACGAATTTTCCGTTTTTTGGGTAGTTTAGGAGATAAAGCCTCTTTAAAAAAATGTTTTTTGAAAATACGTTATTTGTTGATTGATTCTTGAACATCTCGGCGAAATGAGACCAAAATATTATAAACGAACTTTCCGTTTTTTGGCTAGTTTAGGAGATATAGCCTCCTTAAATTATATTGTGTGAAAATCCCTTATTTGTTGATTGATTCTAGAATATCTTTACAAATTAAGACCAAAATAATAAATGTATATATTTTGAAAATCCGTTATTTGTTGATTGATTCTTGAAAATCTCGGCGAAATGAGACTAAAATATTATAAACGAATTTTCCGTTATTTGGCTAGTTTAGGATATATGGACTCCTTAAAAAATGTTTTTTGAAAATCCGTAATTTGTTGATTGATTCTTGAACATCTCGGCGAAATGAGACCAAAATATTATGTACGAATTTTCCGTTTTTTGGCTAGTTTAGGAGATATAGCCTCCTTAAAATATATTTTGTGAAAATCCATTATTTGTTGATTGATTCTAGAATATTTTGACAAATTAAGACCAAAATATTATGTACGAATTTTTCGTTTTTTGGGTAGTTTGGAAGATATAGCACCTTTAAAATAGATTTTTGGAAAATCCGTTATTTGTTGATTGATTCTTGAACATCTCGGCGAAATGAGTCCAAAATATTATAAACGAATTTTCCGTTATTTGGCTAGTTTGGAAGATATAGCCTCCTTAAAATATATTGTATGAAAATCACTTATTTGTTGATTGATTCTAGAATATCTTGACGAAATGAGTTCAAAATATTATGTACGAATTTTCCGTTATTTGGCTAGTTTAGTAGATATGGACTCCTTAAAAAATGTTTTTTGGAAATCCGTTATTTGTTGATTGATTCTTGAACATCTCGGCGAAATGAGACCAAAATATTATAAACGAACTTTCCGTTTTTTGGCTAGTTTAGGAGATATAGCCTCCTTAAAATATATTGTGTGAAAATCCCTTATTTGTTGATTGATTCTAGAATATCTTGACAAATTAAGACCAAAATAATAAATGTATATATTTTGAAAATCCGTTATTTGTTGATTGATTCTTGAAAATCTCGACGAAATGAGACCAAAGTATTATGTACGAATTTTCCGTTTTTTGGGTAGTTTAGGAGATAAAGCCTCTTTAAAAAAATGTTTTTTGAAAATACGTTATTTGTTGATTGATTCTTGAACATCTCGGCGAAATGAGACCAAAATATTATGTACGAATTTTCCGTTTTTGGCTAGTTTAAGAGATATAGCCTCCTTAAAATATATTTTGTGAAAATCCGTTATTTGTTGATTGATTCTAGAATATATTGACAAATTAAGACCAAAATAATATATGTATATTTTTAGAAAATCCGTTATTTGTTGATTGATTCTTGAAAATCTCGACGAAATGAGACCAAATTATTATGTACGAATTTTCCATTTTAAGGCTAGTTTAGGAGATATAGACTCCTTAATAAATATTTTTGGAAAATCCGTTATCTGTTGATTGATTCTTAAAAATCTCGGCGAAATGAGACCAAAGTATTATTTACGAATTTTACATTATTTTTATGCTTATTTAGGAGATATAGCCTCCTTAATAAATATATTTGGAAAATCCGTTATCTGTTGATTGATTCTTAAAAATCTCGGCAAAATGAGACCAAAATATTATGTACGAATTTTCCGTTTTTTGGGTAGTTAAATAAAGCCTCTTTAAAAAAATATTTTTGGAAAATCCGTTATTTGTTGATTGATTCTAGAATATCTTGACGAAATGAGTTCAAAATATTATGTACGAATTTTCGGTTATTTGGCTAGTTTAGGAGATATGGACTCCTTAAAAAATGTTATTTGAAAATTCGTAATTTGTTGATTGATTCTTGAACATCTCGGCGAAATGAGACCAAAATATTATGTACGAATTTTCCGTTTTTTGGCTAGTTTAGGAGATATAGCCTCCTTAAAATATATTGTGTGAAAATCCCTTATTTGTTGATTGATTCTAGAATATCTTGACGAAATGAGTTCAAAATATTATGTACGAATTTTCCGTTATTTGGCTAGTTTAGGAGATATGGACTCCTTAAAAAATGTTTTTTGAAAATCCGTAATTTGTTGATTGATTTTTGAACATCTCGGCGAAATGAGACCAAAATATTATGTACGAATTTTCCGTTTTTTGGCTAGTTTAGGAGATATAGCCTCCTTAAAATATATTTTGTGAAAATCCGTTATTTGTTGATTGATTCTAGAATATTTTGACAAATTAAGACCAAAATATTATGTACGAATTTTTCGTTTTTTGGGTAGTTTGGAAGATATAGCACCTTTAAAATAGATTTTTGGAAAATCCGTTATTTGTTGATTGATTCTTGAACATCTCGGCGAAATGAGTCCAAAATATTATAAACGAATTTTCCGTTATTTGGCTAGTTTGGAAGATATAGCCTCCTTAAAATATATTGTGTGAAAATCACTCATTTGTTGATTGATTCTAGAATATCTTGACGAAATGAGTGCAAAATATTATGTACGAATTTTCCGTTATTTGGCTAGTTTAGGAGATATGGACTCCTTAAAAAATGTTTTTTGAAAATCCGTATTTTGTTGATTGATTCTTGAACATCTCGGCGAAATGAGACCAAAATATTATAAACGAACTTTCCGTTTTTTGGCTAGTTTAGGAGATATATCCTCCTTAAAATATATTGTGTGAAAATCCCTTATTTGTTGATTGATTCTAGAATATCTTGACAAATTAAGACCAAAATACAGTTCCAATTTGACTTTCGGACAGACAAGACGTGTGTACGGAAAGTTTCTTGCTTGCTTCTTATCTAAAACCAATCGCTTGCTTCTTATCGCAAACCATTCTTCAAAACAAAACAAAGCAAAGCTTAAAGCATAACATAACAAAAATAAAACTAATCACCGTTACGATGGGGACCGTTGATCCCCCTGATAAGACAAAATCAATGTCTGAACCCAAGTTTTTGATTATGAAACGAACTGATGACAGTTCAATGGCAAACATCTCTCCGTTTTTAATAAAGAAAACGATTGATTTCACTTGCAACGGCGAAGTTTTGATGGCCAAAAAAACACGAGACGGAAATTTGTTGATCAAAACTAAAAATTTGCTACAAGCCTTAAAATTGAAGAAACTCCAACTTTTGGGACCATTCCCAGTGGAGGTTCGTGAACATTCTACCCTCAATGCTTCAAAAGGAGTCATATATTCCAACGATCTACGCTGCCTACCCGAAAACGTAATTAAAGATGAACTGGCAACCCAAAACGTCATTGAAGTCAAAAAAATTTTAAAGAAGGTTAACAACGAATTGGAAGAAACTGGATTGATCATATTAACGTTTGGCTCACACATAACACCTGAAAATATCAAAATTGGATATGAAGTGGTCAAAGTACGCACTTTTATACCTGCCCCACTCCGCTGCAATAATTGCTTCCGATTTGGACACATCACCACGCTCTGTCGCAACAAAAAGTCATGTATAAATTGTGCCAAGGAATACCACATGGACCCTAACACCAAAGAACTTTGCAACTTCAATAAATGTTGTGTAAACTGCAAGGATCTGAACCTACCCGACACCAACCACTCATCAGTCTTTAGAAGATGCCCCATCTTCGTGAAACATCAGGAAATACAAGCCATTAAGACGCTCGAAAAGGTGGACATTAAAAAGGCTATCTCCATCTATAACTCGAGACACCCACACGATGGATCATTGTACTCCAGCGTGGCCAAAACAAACTCCACTGACTATAACAAACATCCCCAAAATAACGCGGCGCCCAATCACTCAACAACCACACGTAAGATACTTTCCTACGAGGAATTAGCAGGAAACAACGAGGAATCCAAAACTTCAAATATAATCTTATCACATTCCACTAACAAACTTCCCACCAGCCCAAGTCCATCAGTTAAAATCCTTCCAAAAAATATTTCTAATCGACTTAAGTCACAACTTAAAGCAAAAGATAAGAAACAACTAAAAACAAACAATGTAATAGATCTTAAAACTAGTCATAAGGAAAAAATTCCTGATTTGTCATCTTCAGATGAACAAATGGATCTCTCAAATTTAGAAGACGAAATTAATTAACCAATGCTGCAACCGATCCGAGATGTCCTCCCCTGCGGCCTACCAATCGCTTTACAACATGTGGAGGGATTGGTGGGGCGGGGGGAGGGCATTTCAGTTGCAGCAATTTTCACTGTAGTTTGTGTCTGATTGCACACTGTTGCAGCCAGACACCAACAAATCATATTTTAGTTTTATCTCTGTACTTTTCACAATACTCCTAGCCTATGAAAATGTCTTTGAAAGTTATACAGTGGAATATCAATGGTTTCAACAACAACTACAGTGAACTCCAAACCTTAATAGCAAAGCACAAACCACATATATTAACTCTCCAAGAAACTCACATCTTAGCACATAATCTACACCCCATCCCAATCAACTATGCCATGATAACTCTGAACTCTTCTCCATCTTATGGTGGGGTAGCGATCCTCATTCACAAATCAATCGAATATCGAGAAATAACCCTTAGATCCGACTTTGATGCTATCTGCGTGGAAATCTGTTCTAAGACAAAACTCCAAATTATTTCAACTTACATACAACCAAAAGCTCATTTTACTCTCAACAACCTATACTCAGTGCTTAATATCGCTAACAATATCCCGACCTTAATAACTGGAGATTTTAATTGTTGGCATAAAAGATGGGGCTCCCCTGTAAATAACAGGAAAGGAATTACACTGGAAAAATGGATTGCCCAGTCTAAGCTAATTATCCTCAACGACGGTAGCCCAACACATTTAAGCACTCATAACACATTGACTCATATAGACCTTAGCATATGTACTCCCGAACTTGCAATAGAAACAAACTGGACAATCGAAACGGACTTCTTTGGTAGCGACCACTTGCCCATTCTGAACAATATATTTAATAGAGCTCAAATCCAAAAACCAACACACAGGCCATTTTTCAAAACAAATTCAGCGAATTGGGACTTATATACGCTTCTTTGCATTAGTCACAACTCTTCCTTACCCATAAGCTCGAATATAAATCAGGAAGCAGCCAATCTTAGTAAAATTATTTTAAGAAGTGCACATAAAAGCATCCCAAAGTCCACGCCAAAAACTTCGCACACTGTACCTTGGTGGAATAAGGAACTAGAGAAACTCCGAAAAAGTAAAAACAAGGCTTGGCAATTACTTAAAAGAAATATTACTACCGAAAATATTATTGACTATAGGAGAAAAAATGCACTATTTAGACGTACGCACAAAGAGGCCAAAAAAGAATCTACATCCAAATTCACAGAAGAAATCAATCCTCTTACCCCAATACCAAAAATTTGGAACAATATACGCCGTCTCTGCGGCTTAAATACTTTGAAAGGCTTACACTGCATTAAAAGTATAAACTCTACTGACAACATCACTCAGCCTCAGGACATTGCGGAGCTATTCTGCCAAAACTGGTCTTTACAATCAAACAACTCAAACTTTACCAACTCGTTTACGACAAACAAAAGTAGAATTTTGGCAGATGATCTGTCATATGCTTCAGGAAAGGCTGCTTTGCCAATAGAGAACGAAATAAACTTTATCGAATTTTCTTCGGCCCTTAATTCCTTAAAAGGAAACACTCCAGGCCTAGATCGAATAAATTATTCCATGATTAAGGCACTTCCCAGAGAAATTAAAAACAGAGTTATAAACTTATATAACGCAATACTGGGTGATGTAATACCACAACAATACAAGCTCAGCCTCATTATACCCATATTGAAACCAAATAATGAAAAAACAATGATCTCATCATATCGACCTATTTCGCTGAACTCATGCTTAGCAAAACTTCTTGACAAAATTGTAGCTAAAAGACTATGGTGGTTTATTACTTCTAACAAACTTCTACACAATAGTCAAGTTGGTTTTAGGAAAGGAAAATCTGTTATGGATTGTCTACTTTTTATAGACCATATTATAACCAAATCCTTAGCCACAAAAAACCACATATCAATTGTATCACTTGACTTCTCCAAGGCGTTTGAAAAAATTGGCATTCACGCCGTAATAGATCAACTTATTAAATGGGGGGTTGGCCCACACATTCTTATTTACGTCAAGAACTTTATGACAAACAGAAAAATAATTGTTAAAGTGGGTAAATCATACTCAAAATCACTTCCATTGGATAATGGCATCCCCCAAGGGTCACCACTCTCTGTGGTTCTCTTTGTTATTGCTTACCAAAAACTTACAGAAATCATATCTTTATACAAAGAAATATACATAAGTGCATACGCCGACGACTTTAATCTCCTAATTAAGTTAGACAAAACTAAAAATACTACGATAAACCTAGATTCCTTATTTTGCAATATTTCGGATTGGTGCAACTACTCTGGCGGCAGCCTATCTCCCGCCAAATGCAAGCATATGCACATTTGTAACAAACAAAATTGTATTTGCAATGTATCTACCAGCCAAGTCCACATTCCCAATGTTTCTTCATTGAAACTGTTGGGTGTTACATTCAATAGGAAACACAAGTGGAACCCACATATTGATGATCTCACAACATGTCTTTCAAAACGCCTCGATATCATCAAGTGTCTTGCAAGCACAAAGTTTGGCTGCAGTACACTTACATTAGTATCAATTGTTAAGTCCATTATTATTTCAAAATTGGATTATGCTTTGCCATTGTATGGATCGGCTGCACCAAGCAGTCTGAAAAAAATTAAGTCGATGTTAAATACAGCAGTTAGGATAGCCTTGGGAGCATTTCGAACTACACCAACGTCTAACATTCTATTTGAAGCAAACATCACACCCCTTGATATCAGAACAGAGTTTCTAACTACAAATCTCTTCCAACTCGTACTTAACAGTTCAGACTCACCACTTCATAACATAATTAAGAACTATAAGCAACCAAAACCAGAGAAAAAACATTCTGTTTTAGACAAAGTTCTTAAACTTAATAAATCCTTTAACATTGTTTTAAGACCTCCAAAAAAACTCAAACACAAAGACCCACCTTGGGCCCTTAACTCGAGTACCATCAACACGACACTTAGTAAACTCAATAAAAACACAACACCTCCAGAAGTCTACCGAAAACAATTCCTTCAACTTAAGTCAGAGCAAAGTAATAAAACATCATTCGTATATACAGATGGATCTCAAATGAACGAATCTACAGGCTATGCGATAACTTCAGAAACTGAAGTTCTTAAAATGGGGTTACTTCCAACATACTCTACCGTATTTTCTTCGGAATTAATAGCGATACACGAAGCAATTTTACTACTTAAAACCAGACGAGGTAAATTTATGATTTGTTCCGACTCTCTCTCATCCCTTAATGCAATTAAAAATGTAAACAACAATACATATTACGTAGTCGAAATAAGAAACTTATTAATACGATTTTTCCAAAATTTACCCTTCTGTGGGTTCCCAGCCACATTAATATAACAGGAAATGAGCTTGCTGATAAATCAGCAAAAGACTCTAGACTTTTTCCATTAACATACACACAAAACAACAATAATACAGACTTAAAGAATCATATAAAAAAATTTTATTTTACAAACCAACTAAATAGGTTCACCGATACATCCACTTGGTACAAATCAATCAATTTACATAAAATGAATATAAAGAACTATCTGAACTATAAGGATAAATTAATGATACCTCGCAAAGATGAGATTAAGTTGATTCGCATCCGACTGGGACACACGAATTTAACACATGCACACTATATGAATAAAAATACCTCTGCCTTATGTCCTTTTTGTAACACGAACAACTCGATTACCCTCGAACATTTGCTTACTTTTTGTCCCACCTTTAATCAAATCAGATTAAAATATTTTTCTCAATCTTCATTAAAATCTTTAGTAACAAACCCAACATCTGACAACATAAGAACCATTATAAAATATTTAAAAGAATGTAACATATATCATATAATATAAAATAAATTAAGATTCATAAGGTTAATCATAGTTGTAGAATTTTATATTAACAATATAAATAATATTCATACCATCCTGTAAATATGTAAAAAAAAAAAACAGACAAATGTACATTAGCCGAAGGCCTCAGTAGCCATGGCTCCAAAAAAAAAAAAAACTGTTCACTTAAACTTTCAAGCTTAAGTCAACTCTTCAAATAATAAAAAGACCAAAATAATAAATGTATATATTTTGAAAATCCGTTATTTGTTGATTGATTCTTGAAAATCTCGGCGAAATGAGACTAAAATATTATGTACGAATTTTCCGTTATTTGGCTAGTTTAGTAGATATGGACTCCTTAAAAAATGTTTTTTGGAAATCCGTTATTTGTTGATTGATTCTTGAACATCTCGGCGAAATGAGACCAAAATATTATAAACGAACTTTCCGTTTTTTGGCTAGTTTAGGAGATATAGCCTCCCTAAAATATATTGTGTGAAAATCCCTTATTTGTTGATTGATTCTAGAATATCTTGACAAATTAAGACCAAAATAATAAATGTATATATTTTGAAAATCCGTTATTTGTTGATTGATTCTTGAAAATCTCGACGAAATGAGACCAAAGTATTATGTACGAATTTTCCGTTTTTTGGGTAGTTTAGGAGATAAAGCCTCTTTAAAAAAATGTTTTTTGAAAATACGTTATTTGTTGATTGATTCTTGAACATCTCGGCGAAATGAGACCAAAATATTATGTACGAATTTTCCGTTTTTGGCTAGTTTAGGAGATATAGCCTCCTTAAAATATATTTTGTGAAAATCCGTTATTTGTTGATTGATTCTAGAATATATTGACAAATTAAGACCAAAATAATATATGTATATTTTTTGAAAATCCGTTATTTGTTGATTGATTCTTGAAAATCTCGACGAAATGAGACCAAATTATTATGTACGAATTTTCCATTTTTAGGCTAGTTTAGGAGATATAGACTCCTTAATAAATATTTTTGGAAAATCCGTTATCTGTTGATTGGTTCTTAAAAATCTCGGCGAAATGAGACCAAAGTATTATTTACGAATTTTACATTATTATTATGCTTATTTAGGAGATATAGCCTCCTTAATAAATATATTTGGAAAATCCGTTATCTGTTGATTGATTCTTAAAAATCTCGACGAAATGAGACCAAAGTATTATATACGAATTTTCCGTTTTTTGGGTAGTTTAGGAGATAAAGCCTCTTTAAAAAAATGTTTTTGAAAATACGTTATTTGTTGATTGATTCTTGAAAATCTCGACGAAATGAGACCAAAGTATTATGTACGAATTTTCCGTTTTTTGGGTAGTTTAGGAGATAAAGCCTCTTTAAAAAAATGTTTTTTGAAAATACGTTATTTGTTGATTGATTCTTGAACATCTCGGCGAAATGAGACCAAAATATTATAAACGAACTTTCCGTTTTTTGGCTAGTTTAGGAGATATAGCCTCCTTAAATTATATTGTGTGAAAATCCCTTATTTGTTGATTGATTCTAGAATATCTTTACAAATTAAGACCAAAATAATAAATGTATATATTTTGAAAATCCGTTATTTGTTGATTGATTCTTGAAAATCTCGGCGAAATGAGACTAAAATATTATGTACGAATTTTCCGTTATTTGGCTAGTTTAGGATATATGGACTCCTTAAAAAATGTTTTTTGAAAATCCGTAATTTGTTGATTGATTCTTGAACATCTCGGCGAAATGAGACCAAAATATTATGTACGAATTTTCCGTTTTTTGGCTAGTTTAGGAGATATAGCCTCCTTAAAATATATTTTGTGAAAATCCGTTATTTGTTGATTGATTCTAGAATATTTTGACAAATTAAGACCAAAATATTATGTACGAATTTTTCGTTTTTTGGGTAGTTTGGAAGATATAGCACCTTTAAAATAGATTTTTAGAAAATCCGTTATTTGTTGATTGATTCTAGAATATCTTGACGAAATGAGTTCAAAATATTATGTACGAATTTTCCGTTATTTGGCTAGTTTAGTAGATATGGACTCCTTAAAAAATGTTTTTTGGAAATCCGTTATTTGTTGATTGATTCTTGAACATCTCGGCGAAATGAGACCAAAATATTATAAACGAATTTTCCGTTATTTGGCTAGTTTGGAAGATATAGCCTCCTTAAAATATATTGTGTGAAAATCACTTATTTGTTGATTGATTCTAGAATATCTTGACGAAATGAGTGCAAAATATTATGTACGAATTTTCCGTTATTTGGCTAGTTTAGTAGATATGGACTCCTTAAAAAATGTTTTTTGAAAATCCGTATTTTGTTGATTGATTCTTGAACATCTCGGCGAAATGAGACCAAAATATTATAAACGAACTTTCCGTTTTTTGGCTAGTTTAGGAGATATATCCTCCTTAAAATATATTGTGTGAAAATCCCTTATTTGTTGATTGATTCTAGAATATCTTGACAAATTAAGACCAAAATAATAAATGTATATATTTTGAAAATCCGTTATTTGTTGATTGATTCTTGAAAATCTCGACGCAATGAGACCAAAGTATTATGTACGAATTTTCCGTTTTTTGGGTAGTTTAGGAGATAAAGCCTCTTTAAAAAAATGTTTTTTGAAAATACGTTATTTGTTGATTGATTCTTGAACATCTCGGCGAAATGAGACCAAAATATTATAAACGAACTTTCCGTTTTTTGGCTAGTTTAGGAGATATAGCCTCCTTAAATTATATTGTGTGAAAATCCCTTATTTGTTGATTGATTCTAGAATATCTTTACAAATTAAGACCAAAATAATAAATGTATATATTTTGAAAATCCGTTATTTGTTGATTGATTCTTGAAAATCTCGGCGAAATGAGACTAAAATATTATAAACGAATTTTCCGTTTTTTGGGTAGTTTAGGAGATAAAGCCTCTTTAAAAAAATGTTTTTTGAAAATACGTTATTTGTTGATTGATTCTTGAACATCTCGGCGAAATGAGACCAAAATATTATGTACGAATTTTCCGTTTTTGGCTAGTTTAAGAGATATAGCCTCCTTAAAATATATTTTGTGAAAATCCGTTATTTGTTGATTGATTCTAGAATATATTGACAAATTAAGACCAAAATAATATATGTATATTTTTAGAAAATCCGTTATTTGTTGATTGATTCTTGAAAATCTCGACGAAATGAGACCAAATTATTATGTACGAATTTTCCATTTTAAGGCTAGTTTACGAGATATAGACTCCTTAATAAATATTTTTGGAAAATCCGTTATCTGTTGATTGATTCTTAAAAATCTCGGCGAAATGAGACCAAAGTATTATTTACGAATTTTACATTATTTTTATGCTTATTTAGGAGATATAGCCTCCTTAATAAATATATTTGGAAAATCCGTTATCTGTTGATTGATTCTTAAAAATCTCGGCAAAATGAGACCAAAATATTATGTACGAATTTTCCGTTTTTTGGGTAGTTTAGGAGATAAAGCCTCTTTAAAAAAATATTTTTGGAAAATCCGTTATTTGTTGATTGATTCTAGAATATCTTGACGAAATGAGTTCAAAATATTTTGTACGAATTTTCAGTTATTTGGCTAGTTTAGGAGATATGGACTCCTTAAAAAATGTTTTTTGAAAATACGTTATTTGTTGATTGATTCTTGAACATCTCGGCGAAATGAGACCAAAATATTATAAACGAACTTTCCGTTTTTTGGCTAGTTTAGGAGATATAGCCTCCTTAAATTATATTGTGTGAAAATCCCTTATTTGTTGATTGATTCTAGAATATCTTTACAAATTAAGACCAAAATAATAAATGTATATATTTTGAAAATCCGTTATTTGTTGATTGATTCTTGAAAATCTCGGCGAAATGAGACTAAAATATTATAAACGAATTTTCCGTTTTTTGGGTAGTTTAGGAGATAAAGCCTCTTTAAAAAAATGTTTTTTGAAAATACGTTATTTGTTGATTGATTCTTGAACATCTCGGCGAAATGAGACCAAAATATTATGTACGAATTTTCCGTTTTTTGGCTAGTTTAGGAGATATAGCCTCCTTAAAATATATTTTGTGAAAATCCGTTATTTGTTGATTGATTCTAGAATATTTTGACAAATTAAGACCAAAATATTATGTACGAATTTTTCGTTTTTTGGGTAGTTTGGAAGATATAGCACCTTTAAAATAGATTTTTGGAAAATCCGTTATTTGTTGATTGATTCTTGAACATCTCGGCGAAATGAGTCCAAAATATTATAAACGAATTTTCCGTTATTTGGCTAGTTTGGAAGATATAGCCTCCTTAAAATATATTGTGTGAAAATCACTTATTTGTTGATTGATTCTAGAATATCTTGACGAAATGAGTGCAAAATATTATGTACGAATTTTCCGTTATTTGGCTAGTTTAGGAGATATGGACTCCTTAAAAAATGTTTTTTGAAAATCCGTATTTTGTTGATTGATTCTTGAACATCTCGGCGAAATGAGACCAAAATATTATAAACGAACTTTCCGTTTTTTGGCTAGTTTAGGAGATATATCCTCCTTAAAATATATTTTGTGAAAATCCCTTATTTGTTGATTGATTCTAGAATATCTTGACAAATTAAGACCAAAATAATAAATGTATATATTTTGAAAATCCGTTATTTGTTGATTGATTCTTGAAAATCTCGGCGAAATGAGACTAAAATATTATGTACGAATTTTCCGTTATTTGGCTAGTTTAGTAGATATGGACTCCTTAAAAAATGTTTTTGGAAATCCGTTATTTGTTGATTGATTCTTGAACATCTCGGCGAAATGAGACCAAAATATTATAAACGAACTTTCCGTTTTTTGGCTAGTTTAGGAGATATAGCCTCCTTAAAATATATTGTGTGAAAATCCCTTATTTGTTGATTGATTCTAGAATATCTTGACAAATTAAGACCAAAATAATAAATGTATATATTTTGAAAATCCGTTATTTGTTGATTGATTCTTGAAAATCTCGACGAAATGAGACCAAAGTATTATGTACGAATTTTCCGTTTTTTGGGTAGTTTAGGAGATAAAGCCTCTTTAAAAAAATGTTTTTTGAAAATACGTTATTTGTTGATTGATTCTTGAACATCTCGGCGAAATGAGACCAAAATATTATGTACGAATTTTCCGTTTTTGGCTAGTTTAGGAGATATAGCCTCCTTAAAATATATTTTGTGAAAATCCGTTATTTGTTGATTGATTCTAGAATATATTGACAAATTAAGACCAAAATAATATATGTATATTTTTGAAAATCCGTTATTTGTTGATTGATTCTTGAAAATCTCGACGAAATGAGACCAAATTATTATGTACGAATTTTCCATTTTTAGGCTAGTTTAGGAGATATAGACTCCTTAATAAATATTTTTGGAAAATCCGTTATCTGTTGATTGGTTCTTAAAAATCTCGGCGAAATGAGACCAAAGTATTATTTACGAATTTTACATTATTATTATGCTTATTTAGGAGATATAGCCTCCTTAATAAATATATTTGGAAAATCCGTTATCTGTTGATTGATTCTTAAAAATCTCGACGAAATGAGACCAAAGTATTATATACGAATTTTCCGTTTTTTGGGTAGTTTAGGAGATAAAGCCTCTTTAAAAAAATGTTTTTGAAAATACGTTATTTGTTGATTGATTCTTGAAAATCTCGACGAAATGAGACCAAAGTATTATGTACGAATTTTCCGTTTTTTGGGTAGTTTAGGAGATAAAGCCTCTTTAAAAAAATGTTTTTTGAAAATACGTTATTTGTTGATTGATTCTTGAACATCTCGGCGAAATGAGACCAAAATATTATAAACGAACTTTCCGTTTTTTGGCTAGTTTAGGAGATATAGCCTCCTTAAAATATATTTTGTGTGAAAATCCCTTATTTGTTGATTGATTCTAGAATATCTTTACAAATTAAGACCAAAATAATAAATGTATATATTTTGAAAATCCGTTATTTGTTGATTGATTCTTGAAAATCTCGGCGAAATGAGACTAAAATATTATGTACGAATTTTCCGTTATTTGGCTAGTTTAGGATATATGGACTCCTTAAAAAATGTTTTTTGAAAATCCGTAATTTGTTGATTGATTCTTGAACATCTCGGCGAAATGAGACCAAAATATTATGTACGAATTTTCAGTTTTTTGGCTAGTTTAGGAGATATAGCCTCCTTAAAATATATTTTGTGAAAATCCGTTATTTGTTGATTGATTCTAGAATATTTTGACAAATTAAGACCAAAATATTATGTACGAATTTTTCGTTTTTTGGGTAGTTTGGAAGATATAGCACCTTTAAAATAGATTTTTAGAAAATTCGTTTTTTGTTGATTGATTCTAGAATATCTTGACGAAATGAGTTCAAAATATTATGTACGAATTTTCCGTTATTTGGCTAGTTTAGTAGATATGGACTCCTTAAAAAATGTTTTTTGGAAATCCGTTATTTGTTGATTGATTCTTGAACATCTCGGCGAAATGAGACCAAAATATTATAAACGAACTTTCCGTTTTTTGGCTAGTTTAGGAGATATAGCCTCCTTAAAATATATTGTGTGAAAATCCCTTATTTGTTGATTGATTCTAGAATATCTTGACAAATTAAGACCAAAATAATAAATGTATATATTTTGAAAATCCGTTATTTGTTGATTGATTCTTGAAAATCTCGACGCAATGTGACCAAAGTATTATGTACGAATTTTCCGTTTTTTGGGTAGTTTAGGAGATAAAGCCTCTTTAAAAAAATGTTTTTGAAAATACGTTATTTGTTGATTGATTCTTGAACATCTCGGCGAAATGAGACCAAAATATTATAAACGAACTTTCCGTTTTTTGGCTAGTTTAGGAGATATAGCCTCCTTAAATTATATTGTGTGAAAATCCCTTATTTGTTGATTGATTCTAGAATATCTTTACAAATTAAGACCAAAATAATAAATGTATATATTTTGAAAATCCGTTATTTGTTGATTGATTCTTGAAAATCTCGGCGAAATGAGACTAAAATATTATATACGAATTTTCCGTTATTTGGCTAGTTTAGGATATATGGACTCCTTAAAAAATGTTTTTTGAAAATCCGTAATTTGTTGATTGATTCTTGAACATCTCGGCGAAATGAGACCAAAATATTATGTACGAATTTTCCGTTTTTTGGCTAGTTTAGGAGATATAGCCTCCTTAAAATATATTTTGTGAAAATCCGTTATTTGTTGATTGATTCTAGAATATTTTGACAAATTAAGACCAAAATATTATGTACGAATTTTTCGTTTTTTGGGTAGTTTGGAAGATATAGCACCTTTAAAATAGATTTTTGGAAAATCCGTTATTTGTTGATTGATTCTTGAACATCTCGGCGAAATGAGTCCAAAATATTATAAACGAATTTTCCGTTATTTGGCTAGTTTGGAAGATATAGCCTCCTTAAAATATATTGTATGAAAATCACTTATTTGTTGATTGATTCTAGAATATCTTGACGAAATGAGTTCAAAATATTATGTACGAATTTTCCGTTATTTGGCTAGTTTAGTAGATATGGACTCCTTAAAAAATGTTTTTTGGAAATCCGTTATTTGTTGATTGATTCTTGAACATCTCGGCGAAATGAGACCAAAATATTATAAACGAACTTTCCGTTTTTTGGCTAGTTTAGGAGATATAGCCTCCTTAAAATATATTGTGTGAAAATCCCTTATTTGTTGATTGATTCTAGAATATCTTGACAAATTAAGACCAAAATAATAAATGTATATATTTTGAAAATCCGTTATTTGTTGATTGATTCTTGAAAATCTCGACGAAATGAGACCAAAGTATTATGTACGAATTTTCCGTTTTTTGGGTAGTTTAGGAGATAAAGCCTCTTTAAAAAAATGTTTTTTGAAAATACGTTATTTGTTGATTGATTCTTGAACATCTCGGCGAAATGAGACCAAAATATTATGTACGAATTTTCCGTTTTTGGCTAGTTTAGGAGATATAGCCTCCTTAAAATATATTTTGTGAAAATCCGTTATTTGTTGATTGATTCTAGAATATATTGACAAATTAAGACCAAAATAATATATGTATATTTTTTGAAAATCCGTTATTTGTTGATTGATTCTTGAAAATCTCGACGAAATGAGACCAAATTATTATGTACGAATTTTCCATTTTAAGGCTAGTTTAGGAGATATAGACTCCTTAATAAATATTTTTGGAAAATCCGTTATCTGTTGATTGATTCTTAAAAATCTCGGCGAAATGAGACCAAAGTATTATTTACGAATTTTACATTATTTTTATGCTTATTTAGGAGATATAGCCTCCTTAATAAATATATTTGGAAAATCCGTTATCTGTTGATTGATTCTTAAAAATCTCGGCAAAATGAGACCAAAATATTATGTACGAATTTTCCGTTTTTTGGGTAGTTTAGGAGATAAAGCCTCTTTAAAAAAATATTTTTGGAAAATCCGTTATTTGTTGATTGATTCTAGAATATCTTGACGAAATGAGTTCAAAATATTTTGTACGAATTTTCGGTTATTTGGCTAGTTTAGGAGATATGGACTCCTTAAAAAATGTTTTTTGAAAATTCGTAATTTGTTGATTGATTCTTGAACATCTCGGCGAAATGAGACCAAAATATTATGTACGAATTTTCCGTTTTTTGGCTAGTTTAGGAGATATAGCCTCCTTAAAATATATTGTGTGAAAATCCCTTATTTGTTGATTGAATCTAGAATATCTTGACGAAATGAGTTCAAAATATTATGTACGAATTTTCCGTTATTTGGCTAGTTTAGGAGATATGGACTCCTTAAAAAATGTTTTTTGAAAATCCGTAATTAGTTGATTGATTTTTGAACATCTCGGCGAAATGAGACCAAAATATTATGTACGAATTTTCCGTTTTTTGGCTAGTTTAGGAGATATAGCCTCCTTAAAATATATTTTATGAAAATCCGTTATTTGTTGATTGATTCTAGAATATTTTGACAAATTAAGACCAAAATATTATGTACGAATTTTTCGTTTTTTGGGTAGTTTGGAAGATATAGCACCTTTAAAATAGATTTTTGGAAAATCCGTTATTTGTTGATTGATTCTTGAACATCTCGGCGAAATGAGTCCAAAATATTATAAACGAATTTTCCGTTATTTGGCTAGTTTGGAAGATATAGCCTCCTTAAAATATATTGTGTGAAAATCACTTATTTGTTGATTGATTCTAGAATATCTTGACGAAATGAGTGCAAAATATTAATGTAAGACGAATTTTCCGTTATTTGGCTAGTTTAGTAGATATGGACTCCTTAAAAAATGTTTTTGAAAATCCGTTATTTGTTGATTGATTCTTGAACATCTCGGCGAAATGAGACCAAAATATTATAAACGAACTTTCCGTTTTTTGGCTAGTTTAGGAGATATAGCCTCCTTAAAATATATTGTGTGAAAATCCCTTATTTGTTGATTGATTCTAGAATATCTTGACAAATTAAGACCAAAATAATAAATGTATATATTTTGAAAATCCGTTATTTGTTGATTGATTCTTGAAAATCTCGACGAAATGAGACCAAAGTATTATGTACGAATTTTCCGTTTTTTGGGTAGTTTAGGAGATAAAGCCTCTTTAAAAAAATGTTTTTTGAAAATACGTTATTTGTTGATTGATTCTTGAACATCTCGGCGAAATGAGACCAAAATATTATGTACGAATTTTCCGTTTTTGGCTAGTTTAGGAGATATAGCCTCCTTAAAATATATTTTGTGAAAATCCGTTATTTGTTGATTGATTCTAGAATATATTGACAAATTAAGACCAAAATAATATATGTATATTTTTTGAAAATCCGTTATTTGTTGATTGATTCTTGAAAATCTCGACGAAATGAGACCAAATTATTATGTACGAACCATTTTTTAGGCTAGTTTAGGAGATATAGACTCCTTAATAAATATTTTTGGAAAATCCGTTATCTGTTGATTGGTTCTTAAAAATCTCGGCGAAATGAGACCAAAGTAATATTTACGAATTTTACATTATTATTATGCTTATTTAGGAGATATAGCCTCCTTAATAAATATATTTGGAAAATCCGTTATCTGTTGATTGATTCTTAAAAATCTCGACGAAATGAGACCAAAGTATTATGTACGAATTTTCCGTTTTTTGGGTAGTTTAGGAGATAAAGCCTCTTTAAAAAATGTTTTTTGAAAATACGTTATTTGTTGATTGATTCTTGAACATCTCGGCGAAATGAGACCAAAATATTATGTACGAATTTTCCGTTTTTGGCTAGTTTAGGACATATAGCCTCCTTAAAATATATTTTGTGAAAATCCGTTATTTGTTGATTGATTCTAGAATATCTTGACGAAATGAGTTCAAAATATTATGTACGAATTTTCCGTTATTTGGCTAGTTTAGGAGATATGGACTCCTTAACAAATGTTTTTTGAAAATCCGTTATTTGTTGATTGATTCTTGAACATCTCGGCGAAATGAGACCAAAATATTATGTACGAATTTTCCGTTTTTGTGCTAGTTTAGGAGATATAGCCTCCTTAAAAATATATTTTATGAAAATCCGTTATTTGTTGATTGATTCTAGAATATCTTGACAAAATAAGACCAAAATATTATGTACGAATTTTCTGTTTTTTGGGTAGTTTAGGAGATATAGCCTCCTTAAAAAATATTTTTTGAAAAACCGTTATTTGTTGATTGATTCTTGAAAATCTCGACGAAATGAGACCAAAATATTATATACGAATTTTCCGTTTTTTGGCTAGTTTAGGAGATATAGCCTTTATTGATTCTTGAAAATCTCGGCAAAATGAGACCAAAATATTATGTACGAATTTTCCGTTTTTTGGCTAGTTTAGGAGATATAGCCTCCTTAAAAAATATTTTTTGAAAAACCGTTATTTGTTGATTGATTCTTGAAAATCTCGACGAAATGAGTTCAAAATATTATGTACGAATTTTCCGTTATTTGGCTAGTTTAGGAGATATGGACTCCTTAAAAAATGTTTTTTGAAAATCCGTAATTTGTTGATTGATTTTTGAACATCTCGGCGAAATGAGACCAAAATATTATGTACGAATTTTCCGTTTTTTGGCTAGTTTAGGAGATATAGCCTCCTTAAAATATATTTTGTGAAAATCCCTTATTTGTTGATTGATTCTAGAATATCTTGACGAAATGAGTTCAAAATATTATGTACGAATTTTCCGTTATTTGGCTAGTTTAGGAGATATGGACTCCTTAAAAAATGTTTTTTGAAAATCCGTAATTTGTTGATTGATTTTTGAACATCTCGGCGAAATGAGACCAAAATATTATAAACGAACTTTCCGTTTTTTGGCTAGTTTAGGAAATATAGCCTCCTTAAAATATATTGTGTGAAAATCCCTTATTTGTTGATTGATTCTAGAATATCTTGACGAAATGAGTGCAAAATATTATGTACGAATTTTCCGTTATTTGGCTAGCTTAGGAGATATGGACTCCTTAAAAAATGTTTTTTGAAAATCCGTATTTTGTTGATTGATTCTTGAACATCTCGGCGAAATGAAACCAAAATATTATAAACGAACTTTCCGTTTTTTGGCTAGTTTAGGAGATATATCCTCCTTAAAATATATTGTGTGAAAATCCCTTATTTGTTGATTGATTCTAGAATATCTTGACAAATTAAGACCAAAATAATAAATGTATATATTTTGAAAATCCGTTATTTGTTGATTGATTCTTGAAAATCTCGGCGAAATGAGACTAAAATATTATGTACGAATTTTCCGTTATTTGGCTAGTTTAGTAGATATGGACTCCTTAAAAAATGTTTTTTGGAAATCCGTTATTTGTTGATTGATTCTTGAACATCTCGGCGAAATGAGACCAAAATATTATAAACGAACTTTCCGTTTTTTGGCTAGTTTAGGAGATATAGCCTCCTTAAAATATATTGTGTGAAAATCCCTTATTTGTTGATTGATTCTAGAATATCTTGACAAATTAAGACCAAAATAATAAATGTATATATTTTGAAAATCCGTTATTTGTTGATTGATTCTTGAAAATCTCGACGAAATGAGACCAAAGTATTATGTACGAATTTTCCGTTTTTTGGGTAGTTTAGGAGATAAAGCCTCTTTAAAAAAATGTTTTTTGAAAATACGTTATTTGTTGATTGATTCTTGAACATCTCGGCGAAATGAGACCAAAATATTATGTACGAATTTTCCGCTTTTGGCTAGTTTAGGAGATATAGCCTCCTTAAAATATATTTTGTGAAAATCCGTTAATTGTTGATTGATTCTAGAATATATTGACAAATTAAGACCAAAATAATATATGTATATTTTTTGAAAATCCGTTATTTGTTGATTAATTCTAGAATATATTGACAAATTAAGACCAAAATAATATATGTATATTTTTGGAAAATCCGTTATCTGTTGATTGGTTCTTAAAAATCTCGGCGAAATGAGACCAAAGTAATATTTACGAATTTTACATTATTATTATGCTTATTTAGGAGATATAGCCTCCTTAATAAATATATTTGGAAAATCCGTTATCTGTTGATTGATTCTTAAAAATCTCGACGAAATGAGACCAAAGTATTATGTACGAATTTTCCGTTTTTTGGGTAGTTTAGGAGATAAAGCCTCTTTAAAAAAATGTTTTTTGAAAATACGTTATTTGTTGATTGATTCTTGAACATCTCGGCGAAATGAGACCAAAATATTATGTACGAATTTTCCGTTTTTGGCTAGTTTAGGAGATATAGCCTCCTTAAAATATATTTTGTGAAAATCCGTTATTTGTTGATTGATTCTAGAATATCTTGACGAAATGAGTTCAAAATATTATGTACGAATTTTCCGTTATTTGGCTAGTTTAGGAGATATGGACTCCTTAACAAATGTTTTTTGAAAATCCGTAATTTGTTGATTGATTCTTGAACATCTCGGCGAAATGAGACCAAAATATTATGTACGAATTTTCCGTTTTTTGGCTAGTTTAGGAGATATAGCCTCCTTAAAATATATTTTTTGAAAATCCGTTATTTGTTGATTGATTCTAGAATATTTTGACAAATTAAGACCAAAATATTATGTACGAATTTTCCGTTTTTTGGGTAGTTTGGAAGATATAGCACCTTTAAAATAGATTTTTGGAAAATCCGTTATTTGTTGATTGATTCTTGAACATCTCGGCGAAATGAGTCCAAAATATTATAAACGAATTTTCCGTTATTTGGCTAGTTTGGAAGATATAGCCTCCTTAAAATATATTGTGTGAAAATCACTTATTTGTTGATTGATTCTAGAATATCTTGACGAAATGAGTGCAAAATATTATGTACGAATTTTCC
This sequence comes from Zaprionus ornatus, assembly GCA_018904035.1. Lineage (NCBI taxonomy): Eukaryota > Metazoa > Arthropoda > Insecta > Diptera > Drosophilidae > Zaprionus > Zaprionus ornatus. Next base: position 155,852 of record JAEIFZ010000297.1, on the reverse strand, counting down.
GTTATTTGGCTAGTTTAGGAGATATGGACTCCTTAAAAAATGTTTTTTGAAAATCCGTATTTTGTTGATTGATTCTTGAACATCTCGGCGAAATGAGACCAAAATATTATAAACGAACTTTCCGTTTTTTGGCTAGTTTAGAAGATATAGCCTCCTTAAAATATATTGTGTGAAAATCCCTTATTTGTTGATTGATTCTAGAATATCTTGACAAATTAAGACCAAAATAATAAATGTATATATTTTGAAAATCCGTTATTTGTTGATTGATTCTTGAAAATCTCGGCGAAATGAGACTAAAATATTATGTACGAATTTTCCGTTGTTTGGCTAGTTTAGTAGATATGGACTCCTTAAAAAATGTTTTTTGGAAATCCGTTATTTGTTGATTGATTCTTGAACATCTCGGCGAAATGAGACCAAAATATTATAAACGAACTTTCCGTTTTTTGGCTAGTTTAGAAGATATAGCCTCCTTAAAATATATTGTGTGAAAATCCCTTATTTGTTGATTGATTCTAGAATATCTTGACAAATTAAGACCAAAATAATGAATGTATATATTTTGAAAATCCGTTATTTGTTGATTGATTCTTGAAAATCTCGACGAAATGAGACCAAAGTATTATGTACGAATTTTCCGTTTTTTGGGTAGTTTAGGAGATAAAGCCTCTTTAAAAAAATGTTTTTTGAAAATACGTTATTTGTTGATTGATTCTTGAACATCTCGGCGAAATGAGACCAAAATATTATGTACGAATTTTCCGTTTTTGGCTAGTTTAGGAGATATAGCCTCCTTAAAATATATTTTGTGAAAATCCGTTATTTGTTGATTGATTCTAGAATATATTGACAAATTAAGACCAAAATAATATATGTATATTTTTTGAAAATCCGTTATTTGTTGATTGATTCTTGAAAATCTCGACGAAATGAGACCAAATTATTATGTACGAATTTTCCATTTTTAGGCTAGTTTAGGAGATATAGACTCCTTAATAAATATTTTTGGAAAATCCGTTATCTGTTGATTGGTTCTTAAAAATCTCGGCGAAATGAGACCAAAGTAATATTTACGAATTTTACATTATTATTATGCTTATTTAGGAGATATAGCCTCCTTAATAAATATATTTGGAAAATCCGTTATCTGTTGATTGATTCTTAAAAATCTCGACGAAATGAGACCAAAGTATTATATACGAATTTTCCGTTTTTTGGGTAGTTTAGGAGATAAAGCCTCTTTAAAAAAATGTTTTTTGAAAATACGTTATTTGTTGATTGATTCTTGAAAATCTCGACGAAATGAGACCAAAGTATTATGTACGAATTTTCCGTTTTTTGGGTAGTTTAGGAGATAAAGCCTCTCTAAAAAAATGTTTTTTGAAAATACGTTATTTGTTGATTGATTCTTGAACATCTCGGCGAAATGAGACCAAAATATTATGTACGAATTTTCCGTTTTTTGGCTAGTTTAGGAGATATAGCCTCCTTAAAATATATTTTGTGAAAATCCGTTATTTGTTGATTGATTCTAGAATATCTTGACGAAATGAGTTCAAAATATTATGTACGAATTTTCCGTTATTTGGCTAGTTTAGGAGATATGGACTCCTTAACAAATGTTTTTTGAAAATCCGTAATTTGTTGATTGATTCTTGAACATCTCGGCGAAATGAGACCAAAATATTATGTACGAATTTTCCGTTTTTGGCTAGTTTAGGAGATATAGCCTCCTTAAAATATATTTTGTGAAAATCCGTTATTTGTTGATTGATTCTAGAATATTTTGACAAATTAAGACCAAAATATTATGTACGAATTTTCCGTTTTTTGGGTAGTTTAGGAGATAAAGCCTCTTTAAAAAAATGTTTTTTGAAAATACGTTATTTGTTGATTGATTCTTGAACATCTCGGCGAAATGAGACCAAAATATTATGTACGAATTTTCCGTTTTTTGGCTAGTTTAGGAGATATAGCCTCCTTAAAATATATTTTGTGAAAATCCGTTATTTGTTGATTGATTCTAGAATATATTGACAAATTAAGACCAAAATAATATATGTATATATTTTTTGAAAATCCGTTATTTGTTGATTTATTCTTGAAAATCTCGACGAAATGAGACCAAATTATTTTGTACGAATTTTCCATTTTTATGCTAGTTTAGGAGATATAGACTCCTTAATAAATATTTTTGGAAAATCCGTTATCTGTTGATTGATTCTTAAAAATCTCGGCGAAATGAGACTAAAATATTATGTACGAATTTTCCGTTTTTTGGGTAGTTTAGGAGATAAAGCCTCTTTAAAAAAATATTTTTGGAAAATCCGTTATTTGTTGATCGATTCTAAAATATCTTGACGAAATGAGTTCAAAATATTATGCACGAATTTTCGGTTATTTGGCTAGTTTAGGAGATATGGACTCCTTAAAAAATGTTTTTTGAAAATTCGTAATTTGTTGATTGATTCTTGAACATCTCGGCGAAATGAGACCAAAATATTATGTACGAATTTTCCGTTTTTTGGCTAGTTTAGGAGATATAGCCTCCTTAAAATATATTGTGTGAAAATCCCTTATTTGTTGATTGATTCTAGAATATCTTGACGAAATGAGTTCAAAATATTATGTACGAATTTTCCGTTATTTGGCTAGTTTAGGAGATATGGACTCCTTAAAAAATGTTTTTTGAAAATCCGTATTTTGTTGATTGATTCTTGAACATCTCGGCGAAATGAGACCAAAATATTATAAACGAACTTTCCGTTTTTTGGCTAGTTTAGGAGATATAGCCTCCTTAAAATATATTGTGTGAAAATCCCTTATTTGTTGATTGATTCTAGAATATCTTGACAAATTAAGACCAAAATAATAAATGTATATATTTTGAAAATCCGTTATTTGTTGATTGATTCTTGAAAATCTCGGCGAAATGAGACTAAAATATTATGTACGAATTTTCCGTTATTTGGCTAGTTTAGTAGATATGGACTCCTTAAAAAATGTTTTTTGGAAATCCGTTATTTGTTGATTGATTCTTGAACATCTCGGCGAAATGAGACCAAAATATTATAAACGAACTTTCCGTTTTTTGGCTAGTATAGCCTCCTTAAAATATATTGTGTGAAAATCCCTTATTTGTTGATTGATTCTAGAATATCTTGACAAATTAAGACCAAAATAATAAATGTATATATTTTGAAAATCCGTTATTTGTTGATTGATTCTTGAAAATCTCGACGAAATGAGACCAAAGTATTATGTACGAATTTTCCGTTTTTTGGGTAGTTTAGGAGATAAAGCCTCTTTAAAAAAATGTTTTTTGAAAATACGTTATTTGTTGATTGATTCTTGAACATCTCGGCGAAATGAGACCAAAATATTATGTACGAATTTTCCGTTTTTGGCTAGTTTAGGAGATATAGCCTCCTTAAAATATATTTTGTGAAAATCCGTTATTTGTTGATTGATTCTAGAATATATTGACAAATTAAGACCAAAATAATATATGTATATTTTTTGAAAATCCGTTATTTGTTGATTGATTCTTGAAAATCTCGACGAAATGAGACCAAATTATTATGTACGAATTTTCCATTTTTAGGCTAGTTTAGGAGATATAGACTCCTTAATAAATATTTTTGGAAAATCCGTTATCTGTTGATTGGTTCTTAAAAATCTCGGCGAAATGAGACCAAAGTATTATTTACGAATTTTACATTATTATTATGCTTATTTAGGAGATATAGCCTCCTTAATAAATATATTTGGAAAATCCGTTATCTGTTGATTGATTCTTAAAAATCTCGACGAAATGAGACCAAAATATTATGTACGAATTTTCCGTTTTTTGGGTAGTTTAGGAGATAAAGCCTCTTTAAAAAAATGTTTTTTGAAAATCCGTTATTTGTTGATTGATTCTTGAAAATCTCGACGAAATGAGACCAAAGTATTATGTACGAATTTTCCGTTTTTTGGGTAGTTTAGGAGATAAAGCCTCTTTAAAAAAATGTTTTTTGAAAATACGTTATTTGTTGATTGATTCTTGAACATCTCGGCGAAATGAGACCAAAATATTATGTACGAATTTTCCGTTTTTGGCTAGTTTAGGAGATATAGCCTCCTTAAAATATATTTTGTGAAAATCCGTTATTTGTTGATTGATTCTAGAATATCTTGACGAAATGAGTTCAAAATATTATGTACGAATTTTCCGTTATTTGGCTAGTTTAGGAGATATGGACTCCTTAACAAATGTTTTTTGAAAATCCGTTATTTGTTGATTGATTCTTGAACATCTCGGCGAAATGAGACCAAAATATTATGTACGAATTTTCCGTTTTTGGCTAGTTTAGGAGATATAGCCTCCTTAAAATATATTTTGTGAAAATCCGTTATTTGTTGATTGATTCTAGAATATTTTGACAAATTAAGACCAAAATATTATGTACGAATTTTCCGTTTTTTGGGTAGTTTAGGAGATAAAGCCTCTTTAAAAAAATGTTTTTTGAAAATACGTTATTTGTTGATTGATTCTTGAACATCTCGGCGAAATGAGACCAAAATATTATGTACGAATTTTCCGTTTTTTGGCTAGTTTAGGAGATATAGCCTCCTTAAAATATATTTTGTGAAAATCCGTTATTTGTTGATTGATTCTAGAATATCTTGACGAAATGAGTTCAAAATATTATGTACGAATTTTCCGTTATTTGGCTAGTTTAGGAGATATAGACTCCTTAATAAATATTTTTGGAAAATCCGTTATCTGTTGATTGATTCTTAAAAATCTCGGCGAAATGAGACCAAAGTATTATTTACGAATTTTACATTATTATTATGCTTATTTAGGAGATATAGCCTCCTTAATAAATATATTTGGAAAATCCGTTATCTGTTGATTGATTCTTAAAAATCTCGGCAAAATGAGACTAAAATATTATGTACGAATTTTCCGTTTTTTGGGTAGTTTAGGAGATAAAGCCTCTTTAAAAAAATATTTTTGGAAAATCCGTTATTTGTTGATTGATTCTAAAATATCTTGACGAAATGAGTTCAAAATATTATGCACGAATTTTCCGTTATTTGGCTAGTTTAGGAGATATGGACTCCTTAAAAAATGTTTTTTGAAAATTCGTAATTTGTTGATTGATTCTTGAACATCTCGGCGAAATGAGACCAAAATATTATGTACGAATTTTCCGTTTTTTGGCTAGTTTAGGAGATATAGCCTCCTTAAAATATATTGTGTGAAAATCCCTTATTTGTTGATTGATTCTAGAATATCTTGACGAAATGAGTTCAAAATATTATGTACGAATTTTCCGTTATTTGGCTAGTTTAGGAGATATGGACTCCTTAAAAAATGTTTTTTGAAAATCCGTAATTTGTTGATTGATTCTTGAACATCTCGGCGAAATGAGACCAAAATATTATGTACGAATTTTCCGTTTTTTGGCTAGTTTAGGAGATATAGCCTCCTTAAAATATATTTTTGTGAAAATCCGTTATTTGTTGATTGATTCTAGAAAATTTTGACAAATTAAGACCAAAATATTATGTACGAATTTTTCGTTTTTTGGGTAGTTTGGAAGATATAGCACCTTTAAAATAGATTTTTGGAAAATCCGTTATTTGTTGATTGATTCTTGAACATCTCGGCGAAATGAGTCCAAAATATTATATACGAATTTTCCGTTATTTGGCTAGTTTGGAAGATATAGCCTCCTTAAAATATATTGTGTGAAAATCCGTTATTTGTTGATTGATTCTGGAATATCTTGACGAAATGAGTTCAAAATATTATGTACGAATTTTCCGTTATTTGGCTAGTTTAGGAGATATGGACTCCTTAAAAAATGTTTTTTGAAAATCCGTAATTTGTTGATTGATTCTTGAACATCTCGGCGAAATGAGACCAAAATATTATGTACGAATTTTCCGTTTTTTGGCTAGTTTAGGAGATATAGCCCCCTTAAAATATATTGTGTGAAAATCCCTTATTTGTTGATTGATTCTAGAATATCTTGATAAATTAAGACCAAAATAATAAATGTATATATTTTGAAAATCCGTATTTTGTTGATTGATTCTTGAACATCTCGGCGAAATGAGACCAAAATATTATAAACGAACTTTCCGTTTTTTGGCTAGTTTAGGAGATATAGCCTCCTTAAAATATATTGTGTGAAAATCCCTTATTTGTTGATTGATTCTAGAATATCTTGATAAATTAAGACCAAAATAATAAATGTATATATTTTGAAAATCCGTTATTTGTTGATTGATTCTTGAAAATCTCGGCGAAATGAGACTAAAATATTATGTACGAATTTTCCGTTATTTGGCTAGTTTAGTAGATATGGACTCCTTAAAAAATGTTTTTTGGAAATCCGTTATTTGTTGATTGATTCTTGAACATCTCGGCGAAATGAGACCAAAATATTATAAACGAACTTTCCGTTTTTTGGCTAGTTTAGGAGATATAGCCTCCTTAAAATATATTGTGTGAAAATCCCTTATTTGTTGATTGATTCTAGAATATCTTGACAAATTAAGACCAAAATAATAAATGTATATATTTTGAAAATCCGTTATTTGTTGATTGATTCTTGAAAATCTCGACGAAATGAGACCAAAGTATTATATACGAATTTTCCGTTTTTTGGGTAGTTTAGGAGATAAAGCCTCTTTAAAAAAATGTTTTTTGAAAATACGTTATTTGTTGATTGATTCTTGAACATCTCGGCGAAATGAGACCAAAATATTATGTACGAATTTTCCGTTTTTGGCTAGTTTAGGAGATATAGCCTCCTTAAAATATATTTTGTGAAAATCCGTTATTTGTTGATTGATTCTAGAATATATTGACAAATTAAGACCAAAATAATATATGTATATTTTTTGAAAATCCGTTATTTGTTGATTGATTCTTGAAAATCTCGACGAAATGAGACCAAATTATTATGTACGAATTTTCCATTTTTAGGCTAGTTTAGGAGATATAGACTCCTTAATAAATATTTTTGGAAAATCCGTTATTTGTTGATTGATTCTTAAAAATCTCGGCGAAATGAGACCAAAGTATTATTTACGAATTTTACATTATTATTATGCTTATTTAGGAGATATAGCCTCCTTAATAAATATATTTGGAAAATCCGTTATCTGTTGATTGATTCTTAAAAATCTCGGCAAAATGAGACTAAAATATTATGTACGAATTTTCCGTTTTTTGGGTAGTTTAGGAGATAAAGCCTCTTTAAAAAAATATTTTTGGAAAATCCGTTATTTGTTGATTGATTCTAGAATATTTTGACAAATTAAGACCAAAATATTATGTACGAATTTTTCGTTTTTTGGGTAGTTTGGAAGATATAGCCCCTTTAAAATAGATTTTTGGAAAATCCGTTATTTGTTGATTGATTCTTGAACATCTCGGCGAAATGAGACCAAAATATTATGTACGAATTTTCCGTTTTTTGGCTAGTTTAGGAGATATAGCCTCCTTAAAATATATTTTGTGAAAATCCGTTATTTGTTGATTGATTCTAGAATATTTTGACAAATTAAGACCAAAATATTATGTACGAATTTTTCGTTTTTTGGGTAGTTTGGAAGATATAGCCCCTTTAAAATAGATTTTTGGAAAATCCGTTATTTGTTGATTGATTCTTGAAAATCTCGGCGAAATGAGACTAAAATATTATGTACGAATTTTCCGTTATTTGGCTAGTTTAGTAGATATGGACTCCTTAAAAAATGTTTTTTGAAAATCCGTTATTTGTTGATTGATTCTTGAACATCTCGGCGAAATGAGACCAAAATATTATAAACGAATTTTCCGTTTTTTGGCTAGTTTAGGAGATATAGCCTCCTTAAAATATACTGTGTGAAAATCCCTTATTTGTTGATTGATTCTAGAATATCTTGACAAATTAAGACCAAAATAATAAATGTATATATTTTGAAAATCCGTTATTTGTTGATTGATTCTTGAAAATCTCGACGAAATGAGACCAAAGTATTATATACGAATTTTCCGTTTTTTGGGTAGTTTAGGAGATAAAGCCTCTTTAAAAAAATGTTTTTTGAAAATACGTTATTTGTTGATTGATTCTTGAACATCTCGGCGAAATGAGACCAAAATATTATGTACGAATTTTCCGTTTTTGGCTAGTTTAGGAGATATAGCCTCCTTAAAATATATTTTGTGAAAATCCGTTATTTGTTGATTGATTCTAGAATATATTGACAAATTAAGACCAAAATAATATATGTATATTTTTTGAAAATCCGTTATTTGTTGATTGATTCTTGAAAATCTCGACGAAATGAGACCAAATTATTATGTACGAATTTTCCATTTTTAGGCTAGTTTAGGAGATATAGACTCCTTAATAAATATTTTTGGAAAATCCGTTATCTGTTGATTGATTCTTAAAAATCTCGGCGAAATGAGACCAAAGTATTATTTACGAATTTTACATTATTATTATGCTTATTTAGGAGATATAGCCTCCTTAATAAATATATTTGGAAAATCCGTTATCTGTTGATTGATTCTTAAAAATCTCGGCAAAATGAGACTAAAATATTATGTACGAATTTTCCGTTTTTTGGGTAGTTTGAAAGATATAGCCCCTTTAAAATAGATTTTTGGAAAATCCGTTATTTGTTGATTGATTCTAGAATATTTTGACAAATTAAGACCAAAATATTATGTACGAATTTTTCGTTTTTTGGGTAGTTTGGAAGATATAGCCCCTTTAAAATAGATTTTTGGAAAATCCGTTATTTGTTGATTGATTCTTGAACATCTCGGCGAAATGAGTCCAAAATATTATATACGAATTTTCCGTTATTTGGCTAGTTTGGAAGATATAGCCTCCTTAAAAAATATTTTTTGAAAATCCGTTATTTGTTGATTGATTCTTGAACATCTCGGCGAAATGAGACCAAAATATTATGTACGAATTTTACGTTTTTTGGCTAATTTAGGAGATATAGCCTCCTTAAAATATATTGTGTGAAAATCCCTTATTTGTTGATTGATTCTAGAATATCTTGACAAATTAAGACCAAAATAATAAATGTATATTTTTTGAAAATCCGTTATTTGTTGATTGATTCTTGAAAATCTCGACGAAATGAGACCAAATTATTATGTACGAATTTTCCATTTTTTAGGCTAGTTTAGGAGATATAGACTCCTTAATAAATATTTTTTGGAAAATCCGTTATCTGTTGATTGATTCTTAAAAATCTCGGCGAAATGAGACCAAAGTATTATTTACGAATTTTACATTATTATTATGCTTATTTAGGAGATATAGCCTCCTTAATAAATATATTTGGAAAATCCGTTATCTGTTGATTGATTCTTAAAAATCTCGGCAAAATGAGACTAAAATATTATGTACGAATTTTCCGTTTTTTGGGTAGTTTGAAAGATATAGCCCCTTTAAAATAGATTTTTGGAAAATCCGTTATTTGTTGATTGATTCTAGAATATTTTGACAAATTAAGACCAAAATATTATGTACGAATTTTTCGTTTTTTGGGTAGTTTGGAAGATATAGCCCCTTTAAAATAGATTATTGGAAAATCCGTTATTTGTTGATTGATTCTTGAACATCTCGGCGAAATGAGTCCAAAATATTATATACGAATTTTCCGTTATTTGGCTAGTTTGGAAGATATAGCCTCCTTAAAAAATATTTTTTGAAAATCCGTTATTTGTTGATTGATTCTTGAACATCTCGGCGAAATGAGACCAAAATATTATGTACGAATTTTAAATTTTTTGGCTAATTTAGGAGATATAGCCTCCTTAAAATATATTGTGTGAAAATCCCTTATTTGTTGATTGATTCTAGAATATCTTGACAAATTAAGACTAAAATAATACATGTATATTTTTTGAAAATCCGATATTTGTTGATTGATTCTTGAAAATCTCGACGAAATGAGACCAATTTATTATGTACGAATTTTCCATTTTTTAGGCTAGTTTAGGAGATATAGACTTCTTAATAAATATTTTTGGAAAATCCGATATTTGTTGATTGATTCTTGAAAATCTCGACGAAATGAGACCAAAATATTATGTACGAATTTTCCATTTTTTAGGCTAGTTTAGGAGATATAGACTCCTTAATAAATATTTTTGGAAAATCCGTTATCTGTTGATTGATTCTTAAAAATCTCGGCGAAATGAGACCAAAATATTATGTACGAATTTTCCGTTATTTGGCTAGTTTAGGAGATACAGCCTCCTTAATAAATATTTTTGGAAAATCCGTTATCTGTTGATTGATTCTTGAACATCTCTGCGAAATGAGACCAAAATATTATGTACGAATTCTCCGTTTTTTGGTTAGTTTAGGAGATAAAGCCTCTTTAAAAAAATGTTTTTTGAAAATACGTTATTTGTTGATTGATTCTTGAACATCTCGGCGAAATGAGACCAAAATATTATGTACGAATTTTCCGTTTTTTGGGTAGTTTAGGAGATATAGCCTCCTTAAAATATATTTTGTGAAAATCCCTTATTTGTTGATTGATTCTAGTATATATTGACAAATTAAGACCAAAATAATAAATGTATATTTTTTGAAAATCCGTTATTTGTTGATTGATTCTTGAAAATCTCGACGAAATGAGACCAAATTATTATGTACGAATTCTCCGTTTTTTGGCTAGTTTTGGAGATATAGCCTCTTAAAAAAATATTTTTCGAAAATCCGTTATTTGTTGATTTATTCTTGAAAATCTCGACGAAATGAGACCAAATTATTATGTACGAATTTTCCGTTTTTTGGCTAGTTTAGGAGATATAGCCTTCTAAAAAAATATTTTTTTAAAATCCATTATTTGTTGATTGATTGTCGAAAACCTCGGCGAAATGAGACTAAAATATTATGTACGAATTTTCCGTTTTTGGGCTAGTTTAGGAGATATAGCCTCTTAAAAAAATATTTTATGAAAATCCGTTATTCGTTGATTGATTCTAGAATATTTTGACAAATTAAGACCAAAATATTATGTACGAATTTTTCGTTTTTTGGGTAGTTTGGAAGATATAGCCCCTTTAAAATAGATTTTTGGAAAATCCGTTATTTGTTGATTGATTCTTGAACATCTCGGCGAAATGAGTCCAAAATATTATATACGAATTTTCCGTTATTTGGCTAGTTTGGAAGATATAGCCTCCTTAAAAAATATTTTTTGAAAATCCGTTATTTGTTGATTGATTCTTGAACATCTCGGCGAAATGAGACCAAAATATTATGTACGAATTTTCCGTTTTTTGGCTAGTTTAGGAGATATAGCCTCCTTAAAATATATTTTGTGAAAATCCGTTATTTGTTGATTGATTCTAGAATATATTGACAAATTAAGACCAAAATAATAAATGTATATTTTTTGAAAATCCGTTATTTGTTGATTGATTCTTGAAAATCTCGACGAAATGAGACCAAATTATTATGTACGAATTCTCCGTTTTTTGGCTAGTTTAGGAGATATAGCCTCCCTAAAATATATTTTGTGAAAATCCGTTATTTGTTGATTGATTCTAGAATATTTTGACAAATTAAGACCAAAATATTATGTACGAATTTTTCGTTTTTTGGGTAGTTTGGAAGATATAGCCCCTTTAAAATAAATTTTTTGAAAATCCGTTATTTGTTGATTGATTCTTGAACATCTCGGCGAAATGAGACCAAAATATTATGTACGAATTTTCCGTTTTTTGGCTAGTTTAGGAGATATAGCCTCCTTAAAATATATTTTGTGAAAATCCGTTATTTGTTGATTGATTCTAGAATATTTTGACAAATTGAGACCAAAATATTATGTACGAATTTTTCGTTTTTTGGGTAGTTTGGAAGATATAGCCCCTTTAAAATAGATTTTTGGAAAATCCGTTATTTGTTGATTGATTCTTGAACATCTCGGCGAAATGAGTCCAAAATATTATATACGAATTTTCCGTTATTTGGCTAGTTTGGAAGATATAGCCTCCTTAAAAAATATTTTTTGAAAATCCGTTATTTGTTGATTGATTCTTGAACATCTCGGCGAAATGAGACCAAAATATTATGTACGAATTTTACGTTTTTTGGCTAATTTAGGAGATATAGCCTCCTTAAAATATATTGTGTGAAAATCCCTTATTTGTTGATTGATTCTAGAATATCTTGACAAATTAAGACCAAAATAATAAATGTATATTATTTGAAAATCCGATATTTGTTGATTGATTCTTGAAAATCTCGACGAAATGAGACCAATTTATTATGTACGAATTTTCCATTTTTTAGGCTAGTTTAGGAGATATAGACTTCTTAATAAATATTTTTGGAAAATCCGTTATCTGTTGATTGATTCTTAAAAATCTCGGCGAAATGAGACCAAAATATTATGTACGAATTTTCCGTTATTTGGCTAGTTTAGGAGATACAGCCTCCTTAATAAATATTTTTGGAAAATCCGTTATCTGTTGATTGATTCTTCAATATCTCGACGAAATGAGACCAAAATATTATGTACGAATTTTCCGTTATTTGGCTAGTTTAGGAGATATGGACTCCTTAAAAAATGTTTTGAAAATCCGTTATTTGTTGATTGATTCTTGAACATCTCGGCGAAATGAGACCAAAATATTATGTACGAATTCTCCGTTTTTTGGGTAGTTTAGGAGATATAGACTCCTTAATAAATATTTTTGGAAAATCCGTTATCTGTTGATTGATTCTTAAAAATCTCGGCGAAATGAGACCAAAATATTATGTACGAATTTTCCGTTATTTGGCTAGTTTAGGAGATACAGCCTCCTTAATAAATATTTTTGGAAAATCCGTTATCTGTTGATTGATTCTTCAATATCTCGACGAAATGAGACCAAAATATTATGTACGAATTTTCCGTTATTTGGCTAGTTTAGGAGATATGGACTCCTTAAAAAATATTTTTGGAAATCCGTTATTTGTTGATTGATTCTTGAACATCTCTGCGAAATGAGACCAAAATATTATGTACGAATTTTCCGTTTTTTGGGTAGTTTAGGAGATAAAGCCTCTTTAAAAAAATGTTTTTTGAAAATACGTTATTTGTTGATTGATTCTTGAACATCTCGGCGAAATGAGACCAAAATATTATGTACGAATTTTCCGTTTTTTGGCTAGTTTAGGAGATATAGCCTCCTTAAAATATATTTTGTGAAAATCCCTTATTTGTTGATTGATTCTAGAATATCTTGACAAATTAAGACCAAAATAATAAATGTATATTTTTTGAAAATCCGTTATTTGTTGATTGATTCTTGAAAATCTCGACGAAATGAGACCAAAGTATCATGTACGAATTTTCCGTTTTTTGGGTAGCTTAGAAGATATAGCCCCTTTAAAATAGATTTTTGGAAAATCCGTTATTTGTTGATTGATTCTTGAAAATCTCGACGAAATGAGACCAAATTATTATGTACGAATTTTCCGTTTTTTGGCTAGTTTAGGAGATATAGCCTCCTAAAAAAATATTTTTTGAAAATCCATTATTTGTTGATTGATTGTCGAAAACCTCGGCGAAATGAGACTAAAATATTATGTACGAATTTTCCGTTTTTGGGCTAGTTTAGGAGATATAGCCTCTTAAAAAAATATTTTATGAAAATCCGTTATTTGTTGATTGATTCTTGAAAATCTCGACGAAATGAGACCAAAGTATCATGTACGAATTTTCCGTTTTTTGGGTAGCTTAGAAGATATAGCCCCTTTAAAATAGATTTTTGGAAAATCCGTTATTTGTTGATTGATTCTTGAACATCTCGGCGAAATGAGACCAAAATATTATGTACGAAGTTTCCGTTTTTTGGCTAGTTTAGGAGATATAGCCTCCTTAAAATATATTGTGTGAAAATCCGTTATTTGTTGATTGATTCTTGAACATCTCGGCGAAATGAGACCAAAATATTATGTACGAATTTTCCGTTTTTTGGCTAGTTTAGGAGATATAGCCTCCTTAAAATATATTTTGTGAAAATCCGTTATTTGTTGATTGATTCTAGAATATCTTGACAAATTAAGACCAAAATAATAAATGTATATTTTTTGAAAATCCGTTATTTGTTGATTGATTCTTGAAAATCTCGACGAAATGAGACCAAATTATTATGTACGAATTTTCCGTTTTTTGGCTAGTTTAGGAGATATAGCCTCCCTAAAATATATTTTGTGAAAATCCGTTATTTGTTGATTGATTCTAGAATATTTTGACAAATTAAGACCAAAATATTATGTACGAATTTTTCGTTTTTTGGGTAGTTTGGAAGATATAGCCTCCTTTAAAATAAATTTTTGGAAAATCCGTTATTTGTTGATTGATTCTTGAACATCTCGGCGAAATGAGACCAAAATATTATGTACGAATTTTCCGTTTTTTGGCTAGTTTAGGAGATATAGCCTCCTTAAAATATATTTTGTGAAAATCCGTTATTTGTTGATTGATTCTAGAATATTTTGACAAATTAAGACCAAAATATTATGTACGAATTTTTCGTTTTTTGGGTAGTTTGGAAGATATAGCCCCTTTAAAATAAATTTTTGGAAAATCCGTTATTTGTTGATTGATTCTTGAACATCTCGGCGAAATGAGACCAAAATATTATGTACGAATTTTCCGTTTTTTGGCTAGTTTAGGAGATATAGCCTCCTTAAAATATATTTTGTGAAAATCCGTTATTTGTTGATTGATTCTAGAATATTTTGACAAATTGAGACCAAAATATTATGTACGAATTTTTCGTTTTTTGGGTAGTTTGGAAGATATAGCCCCTTTAAAATAGATTTTTGGAAAATCCGTTATTTGTTGATTGATTCTTGAACATCTCGGCGAAATGAGTCCAAAATATTATATACGAATTTTCCGTTATTTGGCTAGTTTGGAAGATATAGCCTCCTTAAAAAATATTTTTTGAAAATCCGTTATTTGTTGATTGATTCTTGAACATCTCGGCGAAATGAGACCAAAATATTATGTACGAATTTTACGTTTTTTGGCTAATTTAGGAGATATAGCCTCCTTAAAATATATTGTGTGAAAATCCCTTATTTGTTGATTGATTCTAGAATATCTTGACAAATTAAGACCAAAATAATAAATGTATATTATTTGAAAATCCGATATTTGTTGATTGATTCTTGAACATCTCTGCGAAATGAGACCAAAATATTATGTACGAATTTTCCATTTTTTGGCTAGTTTAGGAGATATAGCCTCCTTAATAAATATTTTTAGAAAATCCGTTATCTGTTGATTGATTCTTAAAAATCTCGGCGAAATGAGACCAAAATATTATGTACGAATTTTCCGTTATTTGGCTAGTTTAGGAGATATAGCCTCCTTAATAAATATTTTTGGAAAATCCGTTATCTGTTGATTGATTCTTCAATATCTCGACGAAATGAGACCAAAATATTATGTACGAATTTTCCGTTATTTGGCTAGTTTAGGAGATATGGACTCCTTAAAAAATGTTTTGAAAATCCGTTATTTGTTGATTGATTCTTGAACATCTCGGCGAAATGAGACCAAAATATTATGTACGAATTCTCCGTTTTTTGGGTAGTTTAGGAGATAAAGCCTCTTTAAAAAAATGTTTTTTGAAAATACGTTATTTGTTGATTGATTCTTGAACATCTCGGCGAAATGAGACCACAATATTATGTACGAATTTTCCGTTTTTTGGGTAGTTTAGGAGATATAGCCTATTAAAAAAATATTTTTTGAAAATCCGATATTTGTTGATTGATTCTTGAAAATCTCGACGAAATGAGACCAAATTATTATGTACGAAATCTCCGTTTTTTGGCTAGTTTTGGAGATATAGCCTCTTAAAAAAATATTTTTTGAAAATCCGATATTTGTTGATTGATTGTCGAAAATCTCGGCGAAATGAGACTAAAATATTATGTACGAATTTTCCGTTTTTTGGCTAGTTTAGGAGATATAGCCTCTTTAATAAATATTTTTGGAAAATCCGTTATCTGTTGATTGATTCTTAAAAATCTCGGCAAAATGAGACTAAAATATTATGTACGAATTTTCCGTTTTTTGGGTAGTTTAGGAGATAAAGCCTCTTTAAAAAAATATTTTTGGAAAATCCGTTATTTGTTGATTGATTTTAGAATATCTTGACGAAATGAGTTCAAAATATTATGTACAAATTTTCCGTTATTTGGCTAGTTCAGGAGATATGGACTCCTTAAAAAATGTTTTTTGAAAATTCGTAATTTGTTGATTGATTCTTGAACATCTCGGCGAAATGAGACCAAAATATTATGTACGAATTTTTCGTTTTTGGCTAGTTTAGGAGATATAGCCTCCTTAAAATATAATTTGTGAAAATCCGTTATTTGTTGATTGATTCTAGAATATATTGACAAATTAAGACCAAAATAATAAATGTATATTTTTTGAAAATCCGTTATTTGTTGATTGATTCTTGAAAATCTCGGCAAAATGAGACTAAAATATTATGTACGAATTTTCCGTTTTTTGGGTAGTTTAGGAGATAAAGCCTCTATAAAAAAATATTTTTGGAAAATCCGTTATTTGTTGATTGATTCTAGAATATCTTGACGAAATGAGTTCAAAATATTATGTACAAATTTTCCGTTATATGGCTAGTTCAGGAGATATGGACTCCTTAAAAAATGTTTTTTGAAAATCCGTTATTTGTTGATTGATTCTAGAATATCTTGACGAAATGAGTTCAAAATATTATGTACAAATTTTCCGTTATTTGGCTAGTTCAGGAGATATAGCCTCCTTAAAATATATTTTGTGAAAATCCGTTATTTGTTGATTGATTCTAGAATATATTGACAAATTAAGACCAAAATAATAAATGTATATTTTTTGAAAATCCGTTATTTGTTGATTGATTCTTGAAAATCTCGACGAAATGAGACCAAATTATTATGTACGAATTTTCCATTTTTAGGCTAGTTTAGGAGATATAGACTCCTTAATAAATATTTTTGGAAAATCCGTTATCTGTTGATTGATTCTTAAAAATCTCGGCGAAATGAGACCAAAGTATTATTTACGAATTTTACATTATTATTATGCTTATTTAGGAGATATAGCCTCCTTAATAAATATATTTGGAAAATCCGTTATCTGTTGATTGATTCTTAAAAATCTCGGCAAAATGAGACTAAAATATTATGTACGAATTTTCCGTTTTTTGGGTAGTTTAGGAGATAAAGCCTCTTTAAAAAAATATTTTTGGAAAATCCGTTATTTGTTGATTGATTCTAGAATATATTGACAAATTAAGACCAAAATAATAAATGTATATTTTTTGAAAATCCGTTATTTGTTGATTGATTCTTGAAAATCTCGACGAAATGAGACCAAATTATTATGTACGAAATCTCCGTTTTTTGGCTAGTTTTGGAGATATAGCCTCTTAAAAAAATATTTTTTGAAAATCCGATATTTGTTGATTGATTCTTGAAAATCTCGACGAAATGAGACCAAATTATTATGTACGAATTTTCCGTTTTTTGGCTAGTTTAGAAGATATAGCCTCCAAAAAAAATATTTTTTGAAAATCCATTATTTGTTGATTGATTGTCGAAAATCTCGGCGAAATGAGACTAAAATATTATGTACGAATTTTCCGTTTTTTGGCTAGTTTAGGAGATATAGCCTCTTTAATAAATATTTTTGGAAAATCCGTTATCTGTTGATTGATTCTTAAAAATCTCGGCAAAATGAGACTAAAATATTATGTACGAATTTTCCGTTTTTTGGGTAGTTTAGGAGATAAAGCCTCTTTAAAAAAATATTTTTGGAAAATCCGTTATTTGTTGATTGATTCTAGAATATCTTGACGAAATGAGTTCAAAATATTATGTACAAATTTTCCGTTATTTGGCTAGTTCAGGAGATATGGACTCCTTAAAAAATGTTTTTTGAAAATCCGTTATTTGTTGATTGATTCTTGAAAATCTCGACGAAATGAGACCAAATTATTATGTACGAATTTTCCGTTTTTTGGCTAGTTTAGGAGATATAGCCTCCTAAAAAAATATTTTTTGAAAATCCATTATTTGTTGATTGATTGTCGAAAATCTCGGCGAAATGAGACTAAAATATTATGTACGAATTTTCCGTTTTTTGGCTAGTTTAGGAGATATAGCCTCTTTAATAAATATTTTTGGAAAATCCGTTATCTGTTGATTGATTCTTAAAAATCTCGGCAAAATGAGACTAAAATATTATGTACGAATTTTCCGTTTTTTGGGTAGTTTAGGAGATAAAGCCTCTTTAAAAAAATATTTTTGGAAAATCCGTTATTTGTTGATTGATTCTAGAATATCTTGACGAAATGAGTTCAAAATATTATGTACAAATTTTCCGTTATTTGGCTAGTTTAGGAGATATGGACTCCTTAAAAAATGTTTTTTGAAAATCCGTAATTTGTTGATTGATTCTTGAACATCTCGGCGAAATGAGACCAAAATATTATGTACGAATTTTCCGTTTTTTGGCTAGTTTAGGAGATATAGCCTCCTTAAAATATATTTTGTGAAAATCCGTTATTTGTTGATTGATTCTTGAAAATCTCGACGAAATGAGACCAAATTATTATGTACGAATTTTCCATTTTTAGGCTAGTTTAGGAGATATAGACTCCTTAATAAATATTTTTGGAAAATCCGTTATCTGTTGATTGATTCTTAAAAATCTCGGCGAAATGAGACCAAAGTATTATTTACGAATTTTACATTATTATTGTGCTTAGTTTAGGAGATATAGCCTCCTTAATAAATATTTTTGGAAAATCCGTTATCTGTTGATTGATTCTTAAAAATCTCGGAGAAAATGAGACCAAAATATTATGTACGAATTTTCCGTTTTTTGGGTAGTTTAGGAGATAAAGCCTCCTTAAAAAATATTTTTGGAAAATCCGTTATTTGTTGATTGATTCTAGAATATATTGACAAATTAAGACCAAAATAATAAATGTATATTTTTTGAAAATCCGTTATTTGTTGATTGATTCTTGAAAATCTCGACGAAATGAGACCAAATTATTATGTACGAATTTTCCGTTTTTTGGCTAGTTTTGGAGATATAGCCTCTTAAAAAATATTTTTGAAAATCCGTTATTTGTTGATTGATTCTTGAAAATCTCGACGAAATGAGACCAAAATATTATGTACGAATTTTTCGTTTTTGGCTAGTTTAGGAGATAAAGCCTCCTTAAAATATATTTTGTGAAAATCCATTATTTGTTGATTGATTCTTGAAAATCTCGACGAAATGAGACCAAATTATTATGTACGAATTTTCCGTTTTTTGGCTAGTTTAGGAGATATAGCCTCTTTAATAAATATTTTTGGAAAATCCGTTATCTGTTGATTGATTCTTAAAAATCTCGGCAAAATGAGACTAAAATATTATGTACGAATTTTCCGTTTTTTGGGTAGTTTAGGAGATAAAGCCTCTTTAAAAAAATATTTTTGGAAAATCCGTTATTTGTTGATTGATTCTAGAATATCTTGACGAAATGAGTTCAAAATATTATGTACGAATTTTCCGTTATTTGGCTAGTTCAGGAGATATGGACTCCTTAAAAAATGTTTTTTGAAAATACGTAATTTGTTGATTGATTCTTGAACATCTCGGCGAAATGAAACCAAAATATTATGTACGAATTTTCCGTTTTTTGGCTAGTTTAGGAGATATAGCCTCCTTAAAATATATTTTGTGAAAATCCGTTATTTGTTGATTGATTCTAGAATATATTGACAAATTAAGACCAAAATAATATATGTATATTTTTTGAAAATCCGTTATTTGTTGATTGATTCTTGAAAATCTCGACGAAATGAGACCAAATTATTATGTACGAATTTTCCATTTTTAGGGTAGTTTAGGAGATATAAACTCCTTAAAAAATATTTTTGGAAAATCCGTTATCTGTTGATTGATTCTTAAAAATCTCGGCGAAATGAGACCAAAGTATTATTTACGAATTTTACATTATTATTATGCTTATTTAGGAGATATAGCCTCCTTAATAAATATATTTGGAAAATCCGTTATCTGTTGATTGATTCTTAAAAATCTCGGCAAAATGAGACTAAAATATTATGTACGAATTTTCCGTTATTTGGCTAGTTTAGGAGATACAGCCTCCTTAATAAATATTTTTGGAAAATCCGTTATCTGTTGATTGACTCTTCAATATCTCGACGAAATGAGACCAAAATATTATATACGAATTTTCCGTTATTTGGCTAGTTTAGGAGATATGGACTCCTTAAAAAATGTTTTTTGGAAATCCGTTATTTGTTGATTGATTCTTGAACATCTCGGCGAAATGAGACCAAAATATTATGTACGAATTTTCCGTTTTTTGGCTAGTTTAGGAGATATAGCCTAATAAAAAAATATTTTTTGAAAATCCATAATTTGTTGATTGATTGTCGAAAATCTCGGCGAAATGAGACTTAAATATTTTGTACGAATTTTCCGTTTTTTGGCTAGTTTAGGAGATATAGCCTCTTAAAAAAATATTTTTTGAAAATCCGTTATTTGTTGATTGATTCTTGAAAATCTCGACGAAATGAGACCAAATTATTATGTACGAATTTTCCGTTTTTTGGCTAGTTTAGGAGATATAGCCTCCTAAAAAAATATTTTTTGAAAATCCATTATTTGTTGATTGATTGTCGAAAATCTCGGCGAAATGAGACTAAAATATTATGTACGAATTTTCCGTTATTTGGCTAGTTTAGTAGATATGGACTCCTTAAAAAATGTTTTTTGAAAATCCGTTATTTGTTGATTGATTCTTGAACATCTCGGCGAAATGAGACCAAAGTATTATTTACGAATTTTTCATTATTATGATTGTTTAGGAGATATAGCCTCCTTAATAAATATTTTTGGAAAATCCGTTATCTGTTGATTGATTCTTCAATATCTCGACGAAATGAGACCAAAATATTAGGTACGAATTTTCAGTTTTTTGGCTAGTTTTGGAGATATAGCCTCTTAAAAAATATTTTTTGAAAATCCGTTATTTGTTGATTGATTCTTGAAAATCTCGACGAAATGAGACCAAATTATTATGTACGAATTTTCCGTTTTTTGGCTAGTTTAGGAGATATAGCCTCCTAAAAAAATATTTTTTGAAAATCCATTATTTGTTGATTGATTGTCGAAAATCTCGGCGAAATGAGACAAAAATATTATGTACGAATTTTCAGTTTTTTGGCTAGTTTAGAAGATATAGCCTCCCAAATAAATATTTTTTGAAAATTCGTTATTTGTTGATGGATTCTTGAAAATCTCGACGAAATGAGACCAAAATATTAGGTACGAATTTTCCGTTTTTTGGCTAGTTTAGGAGATATAGCCTCCTAAAAAAATATTTTTTGAAAATCCATTATTTGTTGATTGATTGTCGAAAATCTCGGCGAAATGAGACTAAAATATTATGTACGAATTTTCCGTTATTTGGCTAGTTTAGTAGATATGGACTCCTTAAAAAATGTTTTTTGAAAATCCGTTATTTGTTGATTGATTCTTGAACATCTCGGCGAAATGAGACCAAAGTATTATTTACGAATTTTTCATTATTATGATTGTTTAGGGGATATAGCCTCCTTAATAAATATTTTTGGAAAATCCGTTATCTGTTGATTGATTCTTCAATATCTCGACGAAATGAGGCCAAAATATTAGGTACGAATTTTCAGTTTTTTGGCTAGTTTTGGAGATATAGCCTCTTAAAAAAATATTTTTTGAAAATCCGTTATTTGTTGATTGATTCTTGAAAATCTCGACGAAATGAGACCAAATTATTATGTACGAATTTTCCGTTTTTTGGCTAGTTTAGGAGATATAGCCTCCTAAAAAAATATTTTTTGAAAATCCATTATTTGTTGATTGATTGTCGAAAATCTCGGCGAAATGAGACTAAAATATTATGTACGAATTTTCCGTTTTTTGGCTAGTTTAGAAGATATAGCCTCCCAAATAAATATTTTTTGAAAATTCGTTATTTGTTGATGGATTCTTGAAAATCTCGACGAAATGAGACCAAAATATTAGGTACGAATTTTCCGTTTTTTGGCTAGTTTAGGAGATATAGCCTCCTAAAAAAATATTTTTTGAAAATCCGTTATTTGTTGATTGATTCTTGAAAATCTCGACGAAATGAGACCAAAATATTATGTACGAATTTTCCGTTTTTTGGCTAGTTTAGAAGATATATCCTCATTAATAAATATTTTTGGAAAATCCGTTATCTGTTGATTGATTCTTCAATATCTCGACGAAATGAGACCAAAGTATTATTTATTAATTTTTCTTTTTTTGGCTAGTTTAGAAGATATAGCCTCCTAAATAAATATTTTTTGAAAATTCGTTATTTGTTGATTGATTCTTGAAAATCTCGACGAAATGAGACCAAAATATTATGTACGAATTCTCCGTTTTTTGGCTAGTTTAGGAGATATAGCCTCCTTAAAATAAATTTTTTGTGAAAATCCCTTAATTGTTGATTGATTCTAGAATATATTGACAAATTAAGACCAAAATAATAAATGTATATTTTTTGAAAATCCGTTATTTGTTGATTGATTGTCGAAAATCTCGGCGAAATGAGACTAAAATATTATGTACGAATTTTCCGTTTTTTGGCTAGTTTAAAAGATATAGCCTCCCAAATAAATATTTTTTGAAAATTCGTTATTTGTTGATGGATTCTTGAAAATCTCGACGAAATGAGACCAAAATATTAGGTACGAATTTTCCGTTTTTTGGCTAGTTTAGGAGATATAGCCTCCTAAAAAAATATTTTTTGAAAATCCATTATTTGTTGATTGATTGTCAAAAATCTCGGCGAAATGAGACTAAAATATTATGTACGAATTTTCCGTTATTTGGCTAGTTTAGTAGATATGGACTCCTTAAAAAATGTTTTTTGAAAATCCGTTATTTGTTGATTGATTCTTGAACATCTCGGCGAAATGAGACCAAAATATTATCTACGAATTTTCCGTTTTTTGGCTAGTTTAGGAGATATAGCCTCCTTAATAAATATTTTTGGAAAATCCGTTATTTGTTGATTGATTCTTTGAATCTCGCGAAATTTTAATATATGTGAAAATACCCCTTAAATTTGTTGATTGATTCTAGAATATATTGACAAATTAAGACCAAAATAATAAATGTATATTGTTTGAAAATCCGTTATTTGTTGATTGATTCTTGAAAATCTCGACGAAATGAGACCAAATTATTATGTACGAATTTTCCATTTTTTAGGCTAGTTTAGGAGATATAGACTCCTTAATAAATATTTTTTGAAATATTCCTTATTTGTTGATTGATTCTTGAAATATAGCCTAATTGAGACCAAAATATTATGTGCGAAAATCCGTTATTTGCTGTTGATTGATTCTTAAAAAATCTTTTGCAAAATGAGACTAAAATATTATGTACGAAAGAATTTTCCGTTTTTTGGTTAGTTTAGGAGATAAAGCCTCTTTAAAAAATATTTTTGGAAAATCCGTTATTTGTTGATTGATTCTTGAATATCTTGACGAAATGAGACCAAAATATTATGTACGAATTTTCCGTTATTTGGCTAGTTTAGGAGATATAGACTCCTTAAAAAATGTTTTTTGAAAATACGTTATTTGTTGATTGATTCTTGAACATCTCGGCGAAATGAGACCAAAATATTATGTACGAATTTTCCGTTTTTGGCTAGTTTAGGAGATATAGCCTCCTTAAAAAATATTTTTTGAAAATCCGTTATTTGTTGATTGATTCTAGAATATATTGACAAATTAAGACCAAAATAATATAAATAGCCTAAATATTTTTTGAAAATCCGTTATTTGTTGATTGATTCTTGAAAATCTCGACGAAATGAGACCAAATTATTATGTACGAATTTTCCATTTTTAGGGTAGTTTAGGAGATATAGACTCCTTAAAAAATATTTTTGGAAAATCCGTTATCTGTTGATTGATTCTTAAAAGTCTCGGCGAAATGAGACCAAAATATTATGTACGAATTTTCCATTATTATTATGCTTAGTTTAGGAGATATAGCCTCCTTAATAAATATATTTTTGAAAATCCGTTATTTGTTGATTGATTCTTAAAAATCTCGGCAAAATGAGACCAAAATATTATGTACGAATTTTCCGTTTTTTGGCTAGTTTAGGAGATATAGCCTCCTTAATAAATATTTTTGGAAAATCCGTTATCTGTTGATTGATTCTTCAATATCTCGACGAAATGAGACCAAAATATTATGTACGAATTTTCCGTTATTTGGCTAGTTTAGGAGATATAGACTCCTAAAAAATATTTTTTGAAAATCCGTTATTTGTTGATTGATTCTTGAAAATCTCGACGAAATGAGACCAAATTATTATGTACGAATTTTCCGTTTTTTGGCTAGTTTAGGAGATATAGCCTCCTAAAAAAATATTTTTTGAAAATCCATAATTTGTTGATTGATTGTCGAAAATCTCGGCGAAATGAGACTTAAATATTTTGTACGAATTTTCCGTTTTTTGGCTAGTTTAGGAGATATAGCCTCTTAAAAAAATATTTTTTGAAAATCCGTTATTTGTTGATTGATTCTTGAAAATCTCGACGAAATGAGACCAAATTATTATGTACGAATTTTCCGTTTTTTGGCTAGTTTAGGAGATATAGCCTCCTAAAAAAATATTTTTTGAAAATCCATTATTTGTTGATTGATTGTCGAAAATCTCGGCGAAATGAGACTAAAATATTATGTACGAATTTTCCGTTATTTGGCTAGTTTAGTAGATATGGACTCCTTAAAAAATGTTTTTTGAAAATCCGTTATTTGTTGATTGATTCTTGAACATCTCGGCGAAATGAGACCAAAGTATTATTTACGAATTTTTCATTATTATGATTGTTTAGGAGATATAGCCTCCTTAATAAATATTTTTGGAAAATCCGTTATCTGTTGATTGATTCTTCAATATCTCGACGAAATGAGACCAAAATATTAGGTACGAATTTTCAGTTTTTTGGCTAGTTTTGGAGATATAGCCTCTTAAAAAAATATTTTTTGAAAATCCGTTATTTGTTGATTGATTCTTGAAAATCTCGACGAAATGAGACCAAATTATTATGTACGAATTTTCCGTTTTTTGGCTAGTTTAGGAGATATAGCCTCCTAAAAAAATATTTTTTGAAAATCCATTATTTGTTGATTGATTGTCGAAAATCTCGGCGAAATGAGACTAAAATATTATGTACGAATTTTCCGTTTTTTGGCTAGTTTAGAAGATATAGCCTCCCAAATAAATATTTTTTGAAAATTCGTTATTTGTTGATGGATTCTTGAAAATCTCGACGAAATGAGACCAAAATATTAGGTACGAATTTTCCGTTTTTTGGCTAGTTTAGGAGATATAGCCTCCTAAAAAAATATTTTTGAAAATCCATTATTTGTTGATTGATTGTCGAAAATCTCGGCGAAATGAGACTAAAATATTATGTACGAATTTTCCGTTATTTGGCTAGTTTAGTAGATATGGACTCCTTAAAAAATGTTTTTGAAAATCCGTTATTTGTTGATTGATTCTTGAACATCTCGGCGAAATGAGACCAAAGTATTATTTACGAATTTTTCATTATTATGATTGTTTAGGAGGATATAGCCTCCTTAATAAATATTTTTGGAAAATCCGTTATCTGTTGATTGATTCTTCAATATCTCGACGAAATGAGACCAAAATATTAGGTACGAATTTTCAGTTTTTTGGCTAGTTTTGGAGATATAGCCTCTTAAAAAAATATTTTTTGAAAATCCGTTATTTGTTGATTGATTCTTGAAAATCTCGACGAAATGAGACCAAATTATTATGTACGAATTTTCCGTTTTTTGGCTAGTTTAGGAGATATAGCCTCCTAAAAAAATATTTTTTGAAAATCCATTATTTGTTGATTGATTGTCGAAAATCTCGGCGAAATGAGACTAAAATATTATGTACGAATTTTCCGTTTTTTGGCTAGTTTAAAAGATATAGCCTCCCAAATAAATATTTTTTGAAAATTCGTTATTTGTTGATGGATTCTTGAAAATCTCGACGAAATGAGACCAAAATATTAGGTACGAATTTTCCGTTTTTTGGCTAGTTTAGGAGATATAGCCTCCTAAAAAAATATTTTTTGAAAATCCGTTATTTGTTGATTGATTCTTGAAAATCTCTACGAAATGAGACCAAATTATTATGTACGAATTTTCCGTTTTTTGGCTAGTTTAGAAGATATATCCTCATTAATAAATATTTTTGGAAAATCCGTTATCTGTTGATTGATTCTTCAATATCTCGACGAAATGAGACCAAAGTATTACTTATTAATTTTTCTTTTTTTGGCTAGTTTAGAAGATATAGCCTCCTAAATAAATATTTTTTGAAAATTCGTTATTTGTTGATTGATTCTTGAAAATCTCGACGAAATGAGACCAAAATATTATGTACGAATTCTCCGTTTTTTGGCTAGTTTAGGAGATATAGCCTCCTTAAAATAAATTTTTTTGAAAATCCCTTATTTGTTGATTGATTCTAGAATATCTTGACAAATTAAGACCAAAATAATATGTACGAATTTTCGTTATTTAGTTTAGAAAAGCCTCCAAAAAATATTTTTGAAAATCCGTTATTTGTTGATTGATTGTCGAAAATCTCGGCGAAATGAGACTAAAATATTATGTACGAATTTTCCGTTTTTTGGCTAGTTTAAAAGATATAGCCTCCCAAATAAATATTTTTTGAAAATTCGTTATTTGTTGATGGATTCTTGAAAATCTCGACGAAATGAGACCAAAATATTAGGTACGAATTTTCCGTTTTTTGGCTAGTTTAGGAGATATAGCCTCCTAAAAAAATATTTTTTGAAAATCCATTATTTGTTGATTGATTGTCAAAAATCTCGGCGAAATGAGACTAAAATATTATGTACGAATTTTCCGTTATTTGGCTAGGTTAGTAGATATGGACTCCTTAAAAAATGTTTTTTGAAAATCCGTTATTTGTTGATTGATTCTTGAACATCTCGGCGAAATGAGACCAAAATATTATGTACGAATTTTCCGTTTTTTGGCTAGTTTAGGAGATATAGACTCCTTAAAAAATATTTTGAAAATTATTTGGAGAAAATCCGGGAAATATCATGTTCGAATTGATTCTTTGACTTAAATTTTTTTTTTGTGAAAATCCCTTATTTGTTGATTGATTCTAGAATATATTGACAAATTAAGACCAAAATAATAAATGTATATTTTTTGAAAATCCGTTATTTGTTGATTGATTCTTGAAAATCTCGACGAAATGAGACCAAATTATTATGTACGAATTTTCCATTTTTTAGGCTAGTTTAGGAGATATAGACTCCTTAATAAATATTTTTGGAAAATCCGTTATCTGTTGATTGATTCTTGAAAATCTCGACGAAATGAGACCAAAATATTATGTACGAATTTTCCGTTATTTGGCTAGTTTAGGAGATATGGACTCCTTAAAAAAAATTTTTTTGAAAATCCGTTATTTGTTGATTGATTCTTGAACATCTCGGCGAAATGAGACCAAAATATTATGTACGAATTCTCCGTTTTTTGGGTAGTTTAGGAGATAAAGCCTCTTTAAAAAAATGTTTTTTGAAAATACGTTATTTGTTGATTTATTCTTGAACATCTCGGCGAAATGAGACCAAAATATTATGTACGAATTTTCCGTTTTTTGGGTAGTTTAGGAGATATAGCCTCCTTAAAATAAAATATATTTATTGATAAAATCCGACTAAAATATTTGTTGATTGATTCAAGAATATATTGACATATTAAGACCAAAATAATAAATGTATATTTTTTGAAAATCCGTTATTTGTTGATTGATTCTTGAAAATCTCGACGAAATGAGACCAAATTATTATGTACGAATTTTCCATTTTTTAGGCTAGTTTAGGAGATATAGACTCCTTAATAAATATTTTTGGAAAATCCGTTATTTGTTGATTGATTCTTCAATATCTCGACGAAATGAGACCAAAATATTATGTACGAATTTTCCGTTTTTTGGCTAGTTTAGGAGATATAGCCTCTTAAAAAAATATTTTTTGAAAATCCGTTATTTGTTGATTGATTCTTGAAAATCTCGACGAAATGAGACCAAATTATTATGTACGAATTTTCCGTTTTTTGGCTAGTTTAGGAGATATAGCCTAATAAAAAAATATTTTTTGAAAATCCATTATTTGTTGATTGATTGTCGAAAATCTCGGCGAAATGAGACTAAAATATTATGTACGAATTTTCCGTTTTTTGGCTAGTTTAGGAGATATAGCCTCCTTAAAAAAATATTTTTTGAAAATCCGTTATTTGTTGATTGATTCTTGAAAATCTCGACGAAATGAGACCAAAATATTATGTACGAATTTTCCGTTTTTTGGCTAGTTTAGGAGATATAGCCTCCTAAAAAAATATTTTTTGAAAATCCGTTATTTGTTGATTGATTCTTGAACATCTCGGCGAAATGAGACCAAAATATTATGTACGAATTTTCCGTTTTTTGGCTAGTTTAGGAGATATAGCCTACTAAAAAAATATTTTTGAAAATCCATAATTTGTTGATTGATTGTCGAAAATCTCGGCGAAATGAGACTTAAAATATTATGTACGAATTTTCCGTTTTTTGGCTAGTTTAGGAGATATAGCCTCTTAAAAAATATTTTTTGAAAATCCGTTATTTGTTGATTGATTCTTGAAAATCTCGACGAAATGAGACCAAATTATTATGTACGAATTTTCCGTTTTTTGGCTAGTTTAGGAGATATAGCCTCCTAAAAAAATATTTTTGAAAATCCATTATTTGTTGATTGATTGTCGAAAATCTCGGCGAAATGAGACTAAAATATTATGTACGAATTTTCCGTTATTTGGCTAGTTTAGTAGATATGGACTCCTTAAAAAATGTTTTTTGAAAATCCGTTATTTGTTGATTGATTCTTGAACATCTCGGCGAAATGAGACCAAAGTATTATTTACGAATTTTTCATTATTATGATTGTTTAGGAGATATAGCCTCCTTAATAAATATTTTTGGAAAATCCGTTATCTGTTGATTGATTCTTCAATATCTCGACGAAATGAGACCAAAATATTATGTACGAATTTTCAGTTTTTTGGCTAGTTTTGGAGATATAGCCTCTTAAAAAAATATTTTTTGAAAATCCGTTATTTGTTGATTGATTCTTGAAAATCTCGACGAAATGAGACCAAATTATTATGTACGAATTTTCCGTTTTTTGGCTAGTTTAGGAGATATAGCCTCCTAAAAAAATATTTTTTGAAAATCCATTATTTGTTGATTGATTGTCGAAAATCTCGGCGAAATGAGACAAAAATATTATGTACGAATTTTCCGTTTTTTGGCTAGTTTAGAAGATATAGCCTCCCAAATAAATATTTTTTGAAAATTCGTTATTTGTTGATGGATTCTTGAAAATCTCGACGAAATGAGACCAAAATATTAGGTACGAATTTTCCGTTTTTTGGCTAGTTTAGGAGATATAGCCTCCTAAAAAAATATTTTTTGAAAATCCATTATTTGTTGATTGATTGTCGAAAATCTCGGCGAAATGAGACTAAAATATTATGTACGAATTTTCCGTTATTTGGCTAGTTTAGTAGATATGGACTCCTTAAAAAATGTTTTTTGAAAATCCGTTATTTGTTGATTGATTCTTGAACATCTCGGCGAAATGAGACCAAAGTATTATTTACGAATTTTTCATTATTATGATTGTTTAGGAGGATATAGCCTCCTTAATAAATATTTTTGGAAAATCCGTTATCTGTTGATTGATTCTTCAATATCTCGACGAAATGAGACCAAAATATTAGGTACGAATTTTCAGTTTTTTGGCTAGTTTTGGAGATATAGCCTCTTAAAAAAATATTTTTTGAAAATCCGTTATTTGTTGATTGATTCTTGAAAATCTCGACGAAATGAGACCAAATTATTATGTACGAATTTTCCGTTTTTTGGCTAGTTTAGGAGATATAGCCTCCTAAAAAAATATTTTTTGAAAATCCATTATTTGTTGATTGATTGTCGAAAATCTCGGCGAAATGAGACTAAAATATTATGTACGAATTTTCCGTTTTTTGGCTAGTTTAAAAGATATAGCCTCCCAAATAAATATTTTTTGAAAATTCGTTATTTGTTGATGGATTCTTGAAAATCTCGACGAAATGAGACCAAAATATTAGGTACGAATTTTCCGTTTTTTGGCTAGTTTAGGAGATATAGCCTCCTAAAAAAATATTTTTTGAAAATCCGTTATTTGTTGATTGATTCTTGAAAATCTCGACGAAATGAGACCAAATTATTATGTACGAATTTTCCGTTTTTTGGCTAGTTTAGAAGATATAGCCTCCTTAAAAAATATTTTTGAAAATCCGTTATTTGTTGATTGATTCTTCAATATCTCGACGAAATGAGACCAAAGTATTATGTACGAATTTTTCTTTTTTTGGCTAGTTTAGAAGATATAGCCTCCTAAATAAATATTTTTTGAAAATTCGTTATTTGTTGATTGATTCTTGAAAATCTCGACGAAATGAGACCAAAATATTATGTACGAATTCTCCGTTTTTTGGCTAGTTTAGGAGATATAGCCTCCTTAAAATAAATTTTTTTGAAAATCCCTTATTTGTTGATTGATTCTAGAATATATTGACAAATTAAGACCAAAATAATAAATGTATATTTTTTTGAAAATCCGTTATTTGTTGATTGATTGTCGAAAATCTCGGCGAAATGAGACTAAAATATTATGTACGAATTTTCCGTTTTTTGGCTAGTTTAGAAGATATAGCCTCCCAAATAAATATTTTTTGAAAATTCGTTATTTGTTGATGGATTCTTGAAAATCTCGACGAAATGAGACCAAAATATTAGGTACGAATTTTCCGTTTTTTGGCTAGTTTAGGAGATATAGCCTCCTAAAAAAATATTTTTTGAAAATCCATTATTTGTTGATTGATTGTCAAAAATCTCGGCGAAATGAGACTAAAATATTATGTACGAATTTTCCGTTATTTGGCTAGGTTAGTAGATATGGACTCCTTAAAAAATGTTTTTTGAAAATCCGTTATTTGTTGATGGATTCTTGAACATCTCGGCGAAATGAGACCAAAGTATTATCTACGAATTTTCTGTTTTTTAGGCTAGTTTAGGAGATATAGACTCCTTAATAAATATTTTTGGAAAATCCGTTATCTGTTGATTGATTCTTTGATTAAATTTTTTGTGAAAATCCCTTATTTGTTGATTGATTCTAGAATATATTGACAAATTAAGACCAAAATAATAAATGTATATTGTTTGAAAATCCGTTATTTGTTGATTGATTCTTGAAAATCTCGACGAAATGAGACCAAATTATTATGTACGAATTTTCCATTTTTTAGGCTAGTTTAGGAGATATAGACTCCTTAATAAATATTTTTGGAAAATCCGTTATCTGTTGATTGATTCTTCAATATCTCGACGAAATGAGACCAAAATATTATATACGAATTTTCCGTTATTTGGCTAGTTTAGGAGATATGGACTCCTTAAAAAATGTTTTTTGGAAATCCGTTATTTGTTGATTGATTCTTGAACATCTCGGCGAAATGAGACCAAAATATTATGTACGAATTCTCCGTTTTTTGGGTAGTTTAGGAGATAAAGCCTCTTTAAAAAAATGTTTTTTGAAAATACGTTATTTGTTGATTTATTCTTGAACATCTCGGCGAAATGAGACCAAAATATTATGTACGAATTTTCCGTTTTTTGGGTAGTTTAGGAGATATAGCCTCCTTAAAATATATTTTGTGAAAATCCCTTATTTGTTGATTGATTCAAGAATATATTGACATATTAAGACCAAAATAATAAATGTATATTTTTTGAAAATCCGTTATTTGTTGATTGATTCTTGAAAATCTCGACGAAATGAGACCAAATTATTATGTACGAATTTTCCATTTTTTAGGCTAGTTTAGGAGATATAGACTCCTTAATAAATATTTTTGGAAAATCCGTTATCTGTTGATTGATTCTTCAATATCTCGACGAAATGAGACCAAAATATTAGGTACGAATTTTCCGTTTTTTTAACTAGTTTTGGAGATATAGCCTCTTAAAAAAATATTTTTTGAAAATCCGTTATTTGTTGATTGATTCTTGAAAATCTCGACGAAATGAGACCAAATTATTATGTACGAATTTTCCGTTTTTTGGCTAGTTTAGGAGATATAGCCTAATAAAAAAATATTTTTTGAAAATCCATAATTTGTTGATTGATTGTCGAAAATCTCGGCGAAATGAGACTAAAATATTTTGTACGAATATTCCGTTTTTTGGCTAGTTTAGGAGATATAGCCTCTTAAAAAAATATTTTTTGAAAATCCGTTATTTGTTGATTGATTCTTGAAAATCTCGACGAAATGAGACCAAATTATTATGTACGAATTTTCCGTTTTTTGGCTAGTTTAGGAGATATAGCCTCCTAAAAAAATATTTTTTGAAAATCCATTATTTGTTGATTGATTGTCGAAAATCTCGGCGAAATGAGACTAAAATATTATGTACGAATTTTCCGTTATTTGGCTAGTTTAGTAGATATGGACTCCTTAAAAAATGTTTTTTGAAAATCCGTTATTTGTTGATTGATTCTTGAACATCTCGGCGAAATGAGACCACAGTATTATTTACGAATTTTCCGTTTTTTGGCTAGTTTAGGAGATATAGCCTCCTAAAAAAATATTTTTTGAAAATCCATTATTTGTTGATTGATTGTCGAAAATCTCGGCGAAATGAGACTAAAATATTATGTACGAATTTTCCGTTATTTGGCTAGTTTAGTAGATATGGACTCCTTAAAAAATGTTTTTTCAAAATCCGTTATTTGTTGATTGATTCTTGAACATCTCGGCGAAATGAGACCAAAGTATTATTTACGAATTTTTCATTATTATGATTGTTTAGGAGATATAGCCTCCTTAATAAATATTTTTGGAAAATCCGTTATCTGTTGATTGATTCTTCAATATCTCGACGAAATGAGACCAAAATATTAGGTACGAATTTTCAGTTTTTTGGCTAGTTTTGGAGATATAGCCTCTTAAAAAAATATTTTTTGAAAATCCGTTATTTGTTGATTGATTCTTGAAAATCTCGACGAAATGAGACCAAATTATTATGTACGAATTTTCCGTTTTTTGGCTAGTTTAGGAGATATAGCCTCCTAAAAAAATATTTTTTGAAAATCCATTATTTGTTGATTGATTGTCGAAAATCTCGGCGAAATGAGACTAAAATATTATGTACGAATTTTCCGTTTTTTGGCTAGTTTAGAAGATATAGCCTCCTAAATAAATATTTTTTGAAAATCCGTTATTTGTTGATTGATTCTTGAAAATCTCGACGAAATGAGACCAAAATATTAGGTACGAATTTTCCGTTTTTTGGCTAGTTTAGGAGATATAGCCTCCTAAAAAAATATTTTTTGAAAATCCGTTATTTGTTGATTGATTCTTGAAAATCTCGGCGAAATGAGACCAAAATATTAGGTACGAATTTTCCGTTTTTTGGCTAGTTTAGGAGATATAGCCTCCTTAAAAAAATATTTTTGAAAATCCATTATTTGTTGATTGATTGTCAAAAATCTCGGCGAAATGAGACCAAAATATTATGTACGAATTTTCCGTTATTTGGCTAGGTTAGGAGATATGGACTCCTTAAAAAATGTTTTTGAAAATCCGTTATTTGTTGATTGATTCTTGAAAATCTCGGCGAAATGAGACCAAAGTATTATGTACGAATTTTCCGTTTTTTAGGCTAGTTTAGGAGATATAGACTCCTTAATAAATATTTTTGGAAAATCCGTTATCTGTTGATTGATTCTTTGATAAATCTCGGCGAAATGAGACCAAATATTGTTAACGAATTTTTCCATTAGAATACTAGTTTAGGAGATATAGACCTAAATAATAAATATTTTGTTTGAAAATCCGTTATTTGTTGATTGATTCTTCAAAATCTCGACGAAATGAGACCAAAATATTATGTACGAATTTTCCGTTTTTTGGCTAGTTTAGGAGATATAGACTCCTTAATAAATATTTTTGGAAAATCCGTTATCTGTTGATTGATTCTTCAATATCTCGACGAAATGAGACCAAAATATTATGTACGAATTTTCCGTTATTTGGCTAGTTTAGGAGATAAAGCCTCTTTAAAAAAATGTTTTTTGAAAATACGTTATTTGTTGATTTATTCTTGAACATCTCGGCGAAATGAGACCAAAATATTATGTACGAATTTTCCGTTTTTTGGGTAGTTTAGGAGATATAGCCTCCTTAAAATATATTTTGTGAAAATCCCTTATTTGTTGATTGATTCAAGAATATATTGACATATTAAGACCAAAATAATAAATGTATATTTTTTGAAAATCCGTTATTTGTTGATTGATTCTTGAAAATCTCGACGAAATGAGACCAAATTATTATGTACGAATTTTCCATTTTTTAGGCTAGTTTAGGAGATATAGACTCCTTAATAAATATTTTTGGAAAATCCGTTATCTGTTGATTGATTCTTCAAAATCTCGACGAAATGAGACCAAAATATTAGGTACGAATTTTCCGTTTTTTGGCTAGTTTTGGAGATATAGCCTCTTAAAAAAATATTTTTTGAAAATCCGTTATTTGTTGATTGATTCTTGAAAATCTCGACGAAATGAGACCAAATTATTATGTACGAATTTTCCGTTTTTTGGCTAGTTTAGGAGATATAGCCTACTAAAAAAATATTTTTTGAAAATCCATAATTTGTTGATTGATTGTCGAAAATCTCGGCGAAATGAGAATAAAATATTATGTACGAATTTTCCGTTTTTTGGCTAGTTTAGGAGATATAGCCTCTTAAAAAAATATTTTTTTAAAATCCGTTATTTGTTGATTGATTCTTGAAAATCTCGACGAAATGAGACCAAATTATTATGTACGAATTTTCCGTTTTTTGGCTAGTTTAGGAGATATAGCCTCCTAAAAAAATATTTTTTGAAAATCCATTATTTGTTGATTGATTGTCGAAAATCTCGGCGAAATGAGACTAAAATATTATGTACGAATTTTCCGTTATTTGGCTAGTTTAGTAGATATGGACTCCTTAAAAAATGTTTTTTGAAAATCCGTTATTTGTTGATTGATTCTTGAACATCTCGGCGAAATGAGACCAAAGTATTATTTACGAATTTTTCATTATTATGATTGTTTAGGAGATATAGCCTCCTTAATAAATATTTTTGGAAAATCCGTTATCTGTTGATTGATTCTTCAATATCTCGACGAAATGAGACCAAAATATTAGGTACGAATTTTCAGTTTTTTGGCTAGTTTTGGAGATATAGCCTCTTAAAAAAATATTTTTTGAAAATCCGTTATTTGTTGATTGATTCTTGAAAATCTCGACGAAATGAGACCAAATTATTATGTACGAATTTTCCGTTTTTTGGCTAGTTTAGGAGATATAGCCTCCTAAAAAAATATTTTTTGAAAATCCATTATTTGTTGATTGATTGTCGAAAATCTCGGCGAAATGAGACTAAAATATTATGTACGAATTTTCCGTTTTTTGGCTAGTTTAAAAGATATAGCCTCCCAAATAAATATTTTTTGAAAATTCGTTATTTGTTGATGGATTCTTGAAAATCTCGACGAAATGAGACCAAAATATTAGGTACGAATTTTCCGTTTTTTGGCTAGTTTAGGAGATATAGCCTCCTAAAAAAATATTTTTGAAAATCCGTTATTTGTTGATTGATTCTTGAAAATCTCGGCGAAATGAGACCAAAATATTATGTACGAATTTTCCGTTTTTTGGCTAGTTTAGGAGATATAGCCTCCTAAAAAAATATTTTTTGAAAATCCATTATTTGTTGATTGATTGTCGAAAATCTCGGCGAAATGAGACTAAAATATTATGTACGAATTTTCCGTTATTTGGCTAGGTTAGTAGATATGGACTCCTTAAAAAATGTTTTTTGAAAATCCGTTATTTGTTGATTGATTCTTGAACATCTCGGCGAAATGAGACCAAAGTATTATCTACGAATTTTCTGTTTTTTGGGTAGTTTAGGAGATATAGCCTCCTTAAAATATATTTTGTGAAAATCCCTTATTTGTTGATTGATTCTAGAATATATTGACAAATTAAGACCAAAATAATAAATGTATATTTTTTGAAAATCCGTTATTTGTTGATTGATTCTTGAAAATCTCGACGAAATGAGACCAAATTATTATGTACGAATTTTCCATTTTTTAGGCTAGTTTAGAAGATATAGCCTCCTAAATAAATATTTTTTGAAAATTCGTTATTTGTTGATTGATTCTTGAAAATCTCGACGAAATGAGACCAAAATATTATGTACGAATTCTACGTTTTTTGGCTAGTTTAGGAGATATAGCCCCCTTAAAATAAATTTTTTGTGAAAATCCCTTATTTGTTGATTGATTCTAGAATATATTGACAAATTAAGACCAAAATAATAAATGTATATTGTTTGAAAATCCGTTATTTGTTGATTGATTCTTGAAAATCTCGACGAAATGAGACCAAATTATTATGTACGAATTTTCCATTTTTTAGGCTAGTTTAGGAGATATAGACTCCTTAATAAATATTTTTGGAAAATCCGTTATCTGTTGATTGATTCTTAAAAATCTCGGCGAAATGAGACCAAAGTATTATCTACGAATTTTTCATTATTATGCTTGTTTAGGAGATATAGCCTCCTTAATAAATATTTTTGGAAAATCCGTTATCTGTTGATTGATTCTTCAATATCTCGACGAAATGAGACCAAAGTATTATGTACGAATTTTCCGTTTTTTGGCTAGTTTAGAAGATATATCCTCATTAATAAATATTTTTGGAAAATCCGTTATTTGTTGATTGATTCTTGAAAATCTCGACGAAATGAGACCAAAATATTATGTACGAATTCTCCGTTTTTTGGCTAGTTTAGGAGATATAGCCTCCTTAAAATAAATTTTTTGTGAAAATCCCTTATTTGTTGATTGATTCTAGAATATATTGACAAATTAAGACCAAAATAATAAATGTATATTGTTTGAAAATCCGTTATTTGTTGATTGATTCTTGAAAATCTCGACGAAATGAGACCAAATTATTATGTACGAATTTTCCATTTTTTAGGCTAGTTTAGGAGATATAGACTCCTTAATAAATATTTTTGGAAAATCCGTTATCTGTTGATTGATTCTTCAATATCTCGACGAAATGAGACCAAAGTATTATGTACGAATTTTCCGTTTTTTGGCTAGTTTAGAAGATATAGACTTCTTAATAAATATTTTTTGAAAATTCGTTATTTGTTGATTGATTCTTGAAAATCTCGACGAAATGAGACCAAAATACTATGTACGATTTCTCCGTTTTTTGGCTAGTTTTGGAGATATAGCCTCCTAAAAAAATATTTTTTGAAAATCCATTATTTGTTGATTGATTGTCGAAAATCTCGGCGAAATGAGACTAAAATATTATGTACGAATTTTCCGTTATTTGGCTAGTTTAGGAGATATAGACTTCTTAATAAATATTTTTGGAAAATCCGTTATCTGATGATTGATTCTTAAAAATCTCGGCGAAATGAGACCAAATTATTATGTACGAATTTTCCATTTTTTGGGTAGTTTGGAAGATATAGCCCCTTTAAAATAGATTTTTGGAAAATCCATTATTTGTTGATTG
The DNA here is from genome assembly GCA_018904035.1 of Zaprionus ornatus. NCBI lineage: Eukaryota > Metazoa > Arthropoda > Insecta > Diptera > Drosophilidae > Zaprionus > Zaprionus ornatus. The sequence goes on along the minus strand of JAEIFZ010000297.1, from coordinate 117,925 downwards.
ATTCTTGAACATCTCGGCGAAATGAGTCCAAAATATTATGTACGAATTTTACGTTTTTTGGCTAATTTAGGAGATATAGCCTCCTTAAAGTATATTGTGTGAAAATCCCTTATTTGTTGATTGATTCTAGAATAACTTGAAAAATTAAGACCAAAATAATAAATGTTTTTTTTTTTGAAAATCCGATATTTGTTGATTGATTCTTAAAAATCTCGGCGAAATGAGACCAAATTATTATGTACGAATTTTCCGTTATTTGGCTAGTTTAGGAGATACAGCCTCCTTAATAAATATTTTTGGAAAATCCGTTATCTGTTGATTGATTCTTCAATATCTCGACGAAATGAGACCAAAATATTATGTACGAATTTTCCGTTATTTGGCTAGTTTAGGAGATATGGACTCCTTAAAAAATGTTTTTTGGAAATCCGTTATTTGTTGATTGATTCTTGAACATCTCGGCGAAATGAGACCAAAGTATTATTTACGAATTTTTCATTATTATGATTGTTTAGGAGATATAGCCTCCTTAATTAATATTTTTGGAAAATCCGTTATCTGTTGATTGATTCTTCAATATCTCGACGAAATGAGACCAAAATATTATGTACGAATTTTCCGTTTTTTGGCTAGTTTAGGAGATATAGCCTCCTAAAAAAATATTTTTTGAAAATCCATTATTTGTTGATTGATAGTCGAAAATCTCGGCGAAATGAGACAAAAATATTATGTACGAATTTTCCCTTATTTAGCTAGTTTAGGAGATATAGACTTCTTAATAAATATTTTTGGAAAATCCGTTATCTGTTGATTGATTCTTAAAAATCTCGGCGAAATGAGACCAAATTATTATGTACGAATTTTCCATTTTTTAGGCTAGTTTAGGAGATATAGACTTCTTAACAAATATTTTTGGAAAATCCGTTATCTGTTGATTGATTCTTAAAAATCTCGGCGAAATGAGACCAAATTATTATGTACGAATTTTCCATTTTTTAGGCTAGTTTAGGAGATATAGACTTCTTAATAAATATTTTTGGAAAATCCGTTATCTGTTGATTGATTCTTAAAAATCTCGACGAAATGAGACCAAATTATTATGTACGAATTTTCCATTTTTTAGGCTAGTTTAGGAGATATAAACTTCTTAATAAATATTTTTGGAAAATCCGTTATCTGTTGATTGATTCTTGAAAATCTCGACGAAATGAGACCAAATTATTATGTACGAATTTTCCGTTTTTTGGCTAGTTTAGAAGATATAGCCTCCTTAATAAATATTTTTGGAAAATCCGTTATCTGTTGATTGATTCTTCAATATCTCGACGAAATGAGACCAAAGTATTATGTACGAATTTTCCGTTTTTTGGCTAGTTTAGAAGATATAGCCTCCTAAATAAATATTTTTTGAAAATTCGTTATTTGTTGATTGATTCTTGAAAATCTCGACGAAATGAGACCAAAATATTATGTACGAATTCTCCGTTTTTTGGCTAGTTTAGGAGATATAGCCTCCTTAAAATAAATTTTTTGTGAAAATCCCTTATTTGTTGATTGATTCTAGAATATATTGACAAATTAAGACCAAAATACTAAATGTATATTTTTTGAAAATCCGTTATTTGTTGATTGATTCTTGAAAATCTCGACGAAATGAGACCAAATTATTATGTACGAATTTTCCATTTTTTAGGCTAGTTTAGGAGATATAGACTTCTTAATAAATATTTTTGGAAAATCCGTTATCTGTTGATTGATTCTTGAAAATCTCGACGAAATGAGACCAAAGTATTATGTACGAATTTTCCGTTTTTTGGCTAGTTTAGAAGATATAGACTCCTTAATAAATATTTTTGGAAAATCCGTTATCTGTTGATTGATTCTTTAATATCTCGACGAAATGAGAGCAAAGTATTATGTACGAATTTTCCGTTTTTTGGCTAGTTTAGGAGATATAGACTCCTTAATAAATATTTTTGGAAAATCCGTTATCTGTTGATTGATTCTTGAAAATCTCGACGAAATGAGACCAAATTATTATGTACGAATTTTCCGTTTTTTGGCTAGTTTAGAAGATATAGCCTCCTTAATAAATATTTTTGGAAAATCCGTTATCTGTTGATTGATTCTTCAATATCTCGACGAAATGAGACCAAAGTATTATGTACGAATTTTCCGTTTTTTGGCTAGTTTAGAAGATATAGCCTCCTTAATAAATATTTTTGGAAAATCCGTTATCTGTTGATTGATTCTTCAATATCTCGACGAAATGAGACCAAAGTATTATGTACGAATTTTCCGTTTTTTGGCTAGTTTAGAAGATATAGCCTCCTAAATAAATATTTTTTGAAAATTCGTTATTTTTTGATTGATTCTTGAAAATCTCGACGAAATGAGACCAAAATATTATGTACGAATTCTCCGTTTTTTGGCTAGTTTAGGAGATATAGCCTCCTTAAAATAAATTTTTTGTGAAAATCCCTTATTTGTTGATTGATTCTAGAATATATTGACAAATTAAGACCAAAATACTAAATGTATATTTTTTGAAAATCCGTTATTTGTTGATTGATTCTTGAAAATCTCGACGAAATGAGACCAAATTATTATGTACGAATTTTCCGTTATTTGGCTAGTTTAGGAGATACAGCCTCCTTAATAAATATTTTTGGAAAATCCGTTATCTGTTGATTGATTCTTCAAAATCTCGACGAAATGAGACCAAATTATTATGTACGAATTTTCCGTTTTTTGGCTAGTTTAGGAGATATGGACTCCTTAAAAAATGTTTTTTGAAAATCCGTTATTTGTTGATTGATTCTTGAACATCTCGGCGAAATGAGACCAAAGTATTATTTACGAATTTTTCATTATTATGATTGTTTAGGAGATATAGCCTCCTTAATAAATATTTTTGGAAAATCCGTTATCTGTTGATTGATTCTTCAATATCTCGACGAAATGAGACCAAAATATTATGTACGAATTTTCCGTTTTTTGGCTAGTTTAGGAGATATAGCCTCCTAAAAAAATATTTTTGAAAATCCATTATTTGTTGATTGATTCTCGAAAATCTCGGCGAAATGAGACAAAAATATTATGTACGAATTTTCCCTTATTTAGCTAGTTTAGGAGATATAGACTTCTTAATAAATATTTTTGGAAAATCCGTTATCTGTTGATTGATTCTTAAAAATCTCGGCGAAATGAGACCAAATTATTATGTACGAATTTTCCATTTTTTAGGCTAGTTTAGGAGATATAGACTTCTTAACAAATATTTTTGGAAAATCCGTTATCTGTTGATTGATTCTTAAAAATCTCGGCGAAATGAGACCAAATTATTATGTACGAATCTTCCATTTTTTAGGCTAGTTTAGGAGATATAGACTTCTTAATAAATATTTTTGGAAAATCCGTTATCTGTTGATTGATTCTTCAATATCTCGACGAAATGAGACCAAAGTATTATGTACGAATTTTCCGTTTTTTGGCTAGTTTAGAAGATATAGCCTCCTAAATAAATATTTTTTGAAAATTCGTTATTTGTTGATTGATTCTTGAAAATCTCGACGAAATGAGACCAAAATATTATGTACGAATTCTCCGTTTTTTGGCTAGTTTAGGAGATATAGCCTCCTTAAAATAAATTTTTTGTGAAAATCCCTTATTTGTTGATTGATTCTAGAATATATTGACAAATTAAGACCAAAATACTAAATGTATATTTTTTGAAAATCCGTTATTTGTTGATTGACTCTTGAAAATCTCGACGAAATGAGACCAAATTATTATGTACGAATTTTCCATTTTTTAGGCTAGTTTAGGAGATATAGACTTCTTAATAAATATTTTTGGAAAATCCGTTATCTGTTGATTGATTCTTAAAAATCTCGGCGAAATGAGACCAAATTATTATGTACGAATCTTCCATTTTTTAGGCTAGTTTAGGAGATATAGACTTCTTAATAAATATTTTTGGAAAATCCGTTATCTGTTGATTGATTCTTAAAAATCTCGACGAAATGAGACCAAATTATTATGTACGAATTTTCCATTTTTTAGGCTAGTTTAGGAGATATAAACTTCTTAATAAATATTTTTGGAAAATCCGTTATCTGTTGATTGATTCTTGAAAATCTCGACGAAATGAGACCAAATTATTATGTACGAATTTTCCGTTTTTTGGCTAGTTTAGAAGATATAGCCTCCTTAATAAATATTTTTGGAAAATCCGTTATCTGTTGATTGATTCTTCAATATCTCGACGAAATGAGACCAAAGTATTATGTACGAATTTTCCGTTTTTTGGCTAGTTTAGAAGATATAGCCTCCTAAATAAATATTTTTTGAAAATCCGTTATTTGTTGATTGATTCTTGAAAATCTCGACGAAATGAGACCAAAATATTATGTACGAATTCTCCGTTTTTTGGCTAGTTTAGGAGATATAGCCTCCTTAAAATAAATTTTTTGTGAAAATCCCTTATTTGTTGATTGATTCTAGAATATATTGACAAATTAAGACCAAAATACTAAATGTATATTTTTTGAAAATCCGTTATTTGTTGATTGATTCTTGAAAATCTCGACGAAATGAGACCAAATTATTATGTACGAATTTTCCATTTTTTAGGCTAGTTTAGGAGATATAGACTTCTTAATAAATATTTTTGGAAAATCCGTTATCTGTTGATTGATTCTTGAAAATCTCGACGAAATGAGACCAAATTATTATGTACGAATTTTCCGTTTTTTGGCTAGTTTAGAAGATATAGACTTCTTAATAAATATTTTTGGAAAATCCGTTATCTGTTGATTGATTCTTAAAAATCTCGACGAAATGAGACCAAATTATTATGTACGAATTTTCCATTTTTTAGGCTAGTTTAGGAGATATAAACTTCTTAATAAATATTTTTGGAAAATCCGTTATCTGTTGATTGATTCTTGAAAATCTCGACGAAATGAGACCAAATTATTATGTACGAATTTTCCGTTTTTTGGCTAGTTTAGAAGATATAGCCTCCTTAATAAATATTTTTGGAAAATCCGTTATCTGTTGATTGATTCTTCAAAATCTCGACGAAATGAGACCAAAGTATTATGTACGAATTTTCCGTTTTTTGGCTAGTTTAGAAGATATAGCCTCCTTAATAAATATTTTTGGAAAATCCGTTATCTGTTGATTGATTCTTCAATATCTCGACGAAATGAGACCAAAGTATTATGTACGAATTTTCCGTTTTTTGGCTAGTTTAGAAGATATAGCCTCCTAAATAAATATTTTTTGAAAATTCGTTATTTTTTGATTGATTCTTGAAAATCTCGACGAAATGAGACCAAAATATTATGTACGAATTCTCCGTTTTTTGGCTAGTTTAGGAGATATAGCCTCCTTAAAATAAATTTTTTGTGAAAATCCCTTATTTGTTGATTGATTCTAGAATATATTGACAAATTAAGACCAAAATACTAAATGTATATTTTTTGAAAATCCGTTATTTGTTGATTGATTCTTGAAAATCTCGACGAAATGAGACCAAATTATTATGTACGAATTTTCCATTTTTTAGGCTAGTTTAGGAGATATAGACTTCTTAATAAATATTTTTGGAAAATCCGTTATCTGTTGATTGATTCTTAAAAATCTCGGCGAAATGAGACCAAAGTATTATATATGAATTTTTCATTATTATGATTGTTTAGGAGATATAGCCTCCTTAATAAATATTTTTGGAAAATCCGTTATCTGTTGATTGATTCTTCAATATCTCGACGAAATGAGACCAAAATATTAGGTACGAATTTTCCGTTTTTTGGCTAGTTTAGAAGATATATCCTCCTTAATAAATATTTTTGGAAAATCCGTTATCTGTTGATTGATTCTTCAATATCTCGACGAAAAGAGACCAAAGTATTATGTACGAATTTTTCGTTTTTTGGCTAGTTTAGAAGATATAGCCTCCTAAATAAATATTTTTTGAAAATTCGTTATTTGTTGATTGATTCTTGAAAATCTCGACGAAATGAGACCAAAATATTATGTACGAATTCTTCGTTTTTTGGCTAGTTTTAGAGATATAGTCTCCTAAAAAAATATTTTTTGAAAATCCATTATTTGTTGATTGATTGTCGAAAATCTCGGCGAAATGAGACTAAAAAATTATGTACGAATTTTCCGTTATTTGGCTAGTTTAGTAGATATGGACTCCTTAAAAAATGTTTTTTGAAAATCCGTTATTTGTTAATTGATTCTTGAACATCTCGGCGAAATGAGACCAAAATATTATGTACGAATTTTCCATTTTTTAGACTTGTTTAGGAGATATAGACTTCTTAATAAATATTTTTGGAAAATCCGTTATCTGTTGATTGATTCTTAAAAATCTCGGCGAAATGAGACCAAAATATTATGTACGAATTTTCCATTTTTTAGGCTAGTTTAGGAGATATAGACTTCTTAATAAATATTTTTGGAAAATCCGTTATCTGTTGATTGATTCTTAAAAATCTCGACGAAATGAGACCAAAATATTATGTACGAATTTTCCGTTTTTTAGGCTAGTTTAGGAGATATAGACTTCTTAATAAATATTTTTGGAAAATCCGTTATCTGTTGATTGATTGTCGAAAATCTCGGCGAAATGAGACTAAAATATTATGTACGAATTTTCCGTTTTTTAGGCTAGTTTAGGAGATATAGCCTCTTAAAAAAATATTTTTTGAAAATCCGTTATTTGTTGATTGATTCTTGAAAATCTCGACGAAATGAGACCAAATTATTATGTACGAATTTTCCGTTTTTTGGCTAGTTTAGGAGATATAGCCTCATAAAAAAATATTTTTTGAAAATCCATTATTTGTTGATTGATTGTCGAAAATCTCGGCGAAATGAGACTAAAATATTATGTACGAATTTTCCGTTATTTGGCTAGTTTAGTAGATATGGACTCCTTAAAAAATGTTTTTTGAAAATCCGTTATTTTTTGATTGATTCTTGAAAATCTCGACGAAATGAGACCAAAATATTATGTACGAATTCTCCGTTTTTTGGCTAGTTTAGGAGATATAGCCTCCTTAAAATAAATTTTTTGTGAAAATCCCTTATTTGTTGATTGATTCTAGAATATATTGACAAATTAAGACCAAAATACTAAATGTATATTTTTTGAAAATCCGTTATTTGTTGATTGATTCTTCAATATCTCGACGAAATGAGACCAAAGTATTATGTACGAATTTTCCGTTTTTTGGCTAGTTTAGAAGATATATCCTCCTTAATAAATATTTTTGGAAAATCCGTTATCTGTTGATTGATTCTTCAATATCTCGACGAAATGAGACCAAAGTATTATGTACGAATTTTCCGTTTTTTGGCTAGTTTAGAAGATATAGCCTCCAAAATAAATATTTTTTGAAAATTCGTTATTTTTTGATTGATTCTTGAAAATCTCGACGAAATGAGACCAAAATATTATGTACGAATTCTCCGTTTTTTGGCTAGTTTAGGAGATATAGCCTCCTTAAAATAAATTTTTTGTGAAAATCCCTTATTTGTTGATTGATTCTAGAATATATTGACAAATTAAGACCAAAATACTAAATGTATATTTTTTGAAAATCCGTTATTTGTTGATTGATTCTTGAAAATCTCGACGAAATGAGACCAAATTATTATGTACGAATTTTCCATTTTTTAGGCTAGTTTAGGAGATATAGACTCCTTAATAAATATTTTTGGAAAATCCGTTATCTGTTGATTGATTCTTAAAAATCTCGGCGAAATGAGACCAAAGTATTATATATGAATTTTTCATTATTATGATTGTTTAGGAGATATAGCCTCCTTAATAAATATTTTTGGAAAATCCGTTATCTGTTGATTGATTCTTCAATATCTCGACGAAATGAGACCAAAATATTAGGTACGAATTTTCCGTTTTTTGGCTAGTTTAGAAGATATAGCCTCCTTAATAAATATTTTTGGAAAATCCGTTATCTGTTGATTGATTCTTCAAAATCTCGACGAAAAGAGACCAAAGTATTATGTACGAATTTTTCGTTTTTTGGCTAGTTTAGAAGATATAGCCTCCTAAATAAATATTTTTTGAAAATCCGTTATTTGTTGATTGATTCTTGAAAATCTCGACGAAATGAGACCAAAATATTATGTACGAATTTTCCGTTTTTTGGCTAGTTTTAGAGATATAGTCTCCTAAAAAAATAATTTTTGAAAATCCATTATTTGTTGATTGATTGTCGAAAATCTCGGCGAAATGAGACTAAAATAATTATGTACGAATTTTCCGTTATTTGGCTAGTTTAGTAGATATGGACTCCTTAAAAAATGTTTTTTGAAAATCCGTTATTTGTTAATTGATTCTTGAACATCTCGGCGAAATGAGACCAAAATATTATGTACGAATTTTCCATTTTTTAGACTTGTTTAGGAGATATAGACTTCTTAATAAATATTTTTGGAAAATCCGTTATCTGTTGATTGATTCTTAAAAATCTCGGCGAAATGAGACAAAAATATTATGTACGAATTTTCCATTTTTTAGGCTAGTTTAGGAGATATAGACTTCTTAATAAATATTTTTGGAAAATCCGTTATCTGTTGATTGATTCTTAAAAATCTCGACGAAATGAGACCAAAATATTATGTACGAATTTTCCATTTTTTAGGCTAGTTTAGGAGATATAGACTTCTTAATAAATATTTTTGGAAAATCCGTTATCTGTTGATTGATTCTTAAAAATCTCGACGAAATGAGACCAAATTATTATGTACGAATTTTCCATTTTTTAGGCTAGTTTAGGAGATATAGACTTCTTAATAAATATTTTTGGAAAATCCGTTATCTGTTGATTGATTTTCGAAAATCTCGGCGAAATGAGACTAAAATATTATGTACGAATTTTCCGTTTTTTAGGCTAGTTTAGGAGATATAGCCTCTTAAAAAAATATTTTTTGAAAATCCGTTATTTGTTGATTGATTCTTGAAAATCTCGACGAAATGAGACCAAATTATTATGTACGAATTTTCCGTTTTTTGGCTAGTTTAGGAGATATAGCCTCATAAAAAATATATTTTTGAAAATCCATTATTTGTTGATTGATTGTCGAAAATCTCGGCGAAATGAGACTAAAATATTATGTACGAATTTTCCGTTATTTGGCTAGTTTAGTAGATATGGACTCCTTAAAAAATGTTTTTTGAAAATCCGTTATTTGTTGATTGATTCTTGAACATCTCGGCGAAATGAGACCAAAGTATTATTTACGAATTTTTCATTATTATTATTGTTTAGGAGATATAGCCTCCTTAATAAATATTTTTGGAAAATCCGTTATCTGTTGATTGATTCTTCAATATCTCGACGAAATGAGACCAAAATATTAGGTACGAATTTTCAGTTTTTTGGCTAGTTTTGGAGATATAGCCTCTTAAAAAAATATTTTTTGAAAATCCGTTATTTGTTGATTGATTCTTGAAAATCTCGACGAAATGAGACCAAATTATTATGTACGAATTCTCCGTTTTTTGGGTAGTTTAGGAGATTAAGCCTCTTTAAAAAAATGTTTTTTGAAAATACGTTATTTGTTGATTGATTCTTGAAAATCTCGACGAAATGAGACCAAAATATTATGTACGAATTTTCCGTTTTTTGGGTAGTTTAGGACATGTAGCCTCCTTAAAATATATTTTGTGAAAATCCCTTATTTGTTGATTGATTCTAGAATATATTGACAAATTAAGACCAAAATAATATATGTATATTTTTTGAAAATCCGTTATTTGTTAATTGATTCTTGAAAATCTCGACGAAATGAGACCAAATTATTATGTACGAATTTTCCATTTTTTAGGCTAGTTTAGGAGATATAGCCTCTTAAAAAAATATTTTTTGAAAATCCGTTATTTGTTGATCGATTCTTGAAAATCTCGACGAAATGAGACCAAATTATTATGTACGAATTTTCCGTTTTTTGGCTAGTTTAGGAGATATAGCCTACTAAAAAAATATTTTTTGAAAATCCATTATTTGTTGATTGATTGTCGAAAATCTCGGCGAAATGAGACTAAAATATTATGTACGAATTTTCCGTTTTTTGGCTAGTTTAGGAGATATAGCCTCTTAAAAAAATATTTTTTGAAAATCCGTTATTTGTTGATTGATTCTTGAAAATCTCGACGAAATGAGACCAAATTATTATGTACGAATTTTCCGTTTTTTGGCTAGTTTAGGAGATATAGCCTCTTAAAAAAATATTTTTTGAAAATCCGTTATTTGTTGATTGATTGTCGAAAATCTCGACGAAATGAGACCAAATTATTATGTACGAATTCTCCGTTTTTTGGGTAGTTTAGGAGATAAAGCCTCTTTAAAAAAATGTTTTTTGAAAATACGTTATTTGTTGATTGATTCTTGAACATCTCGGCGAAATGAGACCAAAATATTATGTACGAATTTTCCGTTTTTTGGGTAGTTTAGGACATGTAGCCTCCTTAAAATATATTTTGTGAAAATCCCTTATTTGTTGATTGATTCTAGAATATATTGACAAATTAAGACCAAAATAATATATGTATATTTTTTGAAAATCCGTTATTTGTTAATTGATTCTTCAAAATCTCGAAGAAATGAGACCAAATTATTATGTACGAATTTTCCATTTTTTAGGCTAGTTTAGGAGATATAGCCTCTTAAAAAAATATTTTTTGAAAATCCGTTATTTGTTGATCGATTCTTGAAAATCTCGACGAAATGAGACCAAATTATTATGTACGAATTTTCCGTTTTTTGGCTAGTTTAGGAGATATAGCCTCCTACAAAAATATTTTTTGAAAATCCATTATTTGTTGATTGATTGTCGAAAATCTCGGCGAAATGAGACTAAAATATTATGTACGAATTTTCCGTTTTTTGGCTAGTTTAGGAGATATAGCCTCTTAAAAAAATATTTTTTGAAAATCCGTTATTTGTTGATTGATTCTTGAAAATCTCGACGAAATGAGACCAAAATATTATGTACGAATTTTCCGTTTTTTGGCTAGTTTTGGAGATATAGCCTCCTAAAAAAATATTTTTTGAAAATCCATTATTTGTTGATTGATTGTCGAAAATCTCGGCGAAATGAGACTAAAATATTATGTACGAATTTTCCGTTTTTTGGCTAGTTTAGAAGATATAGCCTCCCAAATAAATATTTTTTGAAAATTCGTTATTTGTTGATGGATTCTTGAAAATCTCGACGAAATGAGACCAAAATATTAGGTACGAATTTTCCGTTTTTTTGCTAGTTTAGGAGATATAGCCTCCTAAAAAAGTATTTTTTGAAAATCCGTTATCTGTTTATTGATTCTTGAAAATCTCGACGAAATGAGACCAAATTATTATGTACGAATTTTCCGTTTTTTGGCTAGTTTTGGAGATATAGACTCCTAAAAAAATATTTTTTGAAAATCCATTATTTGTTGATTGATTGTCGAAAATCTCGGCGAAATGAGACTAAAATATTATGTACGAATTTTCCGTTATTTGGCTAGTTTAGTAGATATGGACTCCTTAAAAAATGTTTTTTGAAAATCCGTTATTTGTTGATTGATTCTTGAACATCTCGGCGAAATGAGACCAAAATATTATGTACGAATTTTCCGTTATTTGGCTAGTTTAGGAGATATAGCCTCCTACAAAAATAATTTTTGAAAATCCATTATTTGTTGATTGATTGTCGAAAATCTCGGCGAAATGAGACTAAAATATTATGTACGAATTTTCCGTTTTTTGGCTAGTTTAGAAGATATAGCCTCCCAAATAAATATTTTTTGAAAATCCATTATTTGTTCATTGATTGTCGAAAATCTCGGCGAAATGAGACTAAAATATTATGTACGAATTTTCCGTTGGCTAGTTTAGTAGATATGGACTCCTTAAAAAATGTTTTTTGAAAATCCGTTATTTGTTGATTGATTCTTGAACATCTCGGCGAAATGAGACCAAAGTATTATTTACGAATTTTTCATTATTATTATTGTTTAGGAGATATAGCCTCCTTAATAAATATTTTTGGAAAATCCGTTATCTGTTGATTGATTCTTCAATATCTCGACGAAATGAGACCAAAATATTAGGTACGAATTTTCAGTTTTTTGGCTAGTTTTGGAGATATAGCCTCTTAAAAAAATATTTTTTGAAAATCCGTTATTTGTTGATTGATTCTTGAAAATCTCGACGAAATGAGACCAAATTATTATGTACGAATTTTCCGTTTTTTGGCTAGTTTAGGAGATATAGCCTCCTAAAAAAATATTTTTGAAAATCCATTATTTGTTGATTGATTGTCGAAAATCTCGGCGAAATGAGACTAAAATATTATGTACGAATTTTCCGTTTTTTGGCTAGTTTAGAAGATATAGCCTCCCAAATAAATATTTTTTGAAAATTCGTTATTTGTTGATGGATTCTTGAAAATCTCGACGAAATGAGACCAAAATATTAGGTACGAATTTTCCGTTTTTTGGCTAGTTTAGGAGATATAGCCTCCTAAAAAAATATTTTTTGAAAATCCATTATTTGTTGATTGATTGTCGAAAATCTCGGCGAAATGAGACTAAAATATTATGTACGAATTTTCCGTTATTTGGCTAGTTTAGTAGATATGGACTCCTTAAAAAATGTTTTTTGAAAATCCGTTATTTGTTGATTGATTCTTGAACATCTCGGCGAAATGAGACCAAAATATTATGTACGAATTTTCCGTTATTTGGCTAGTTTAGGAGATATAGCCTCCTAAAAAAATATTTTTTGAAAATCCATTATTTGTTGATTGATTGTCGAAAATCTCGGCGAAATGAGACTAAAATATTATGTACGAATTTTCCGTTTTTTGGCTAGTTTAGAAGATATAGCCTCCCAAATAAATATTTTTTGAAAATCCATTATTTGTTGATTGATTGTCGAAAATCTCGGCGAAATGAGACTAAAATATTATGTACGAATTTTCCGTTATTTGGCTAGTTTAGTAGATATGGACTCCTTAAAAAATGTTTTTTGAAAATCCGTTATTTGTTGATTGATTCTTGAACATCTCGGCGAAATGAGACCAAAGTATTATTTACGAATTTTTCATTATTATTATTGTTTAGGAGATATAGCCTCCTTAATAAATATTTTTGGAAAATCCGTTATCTGTTGATTGATTCTTCAATATCTCGACGAAATGAGACCAAAATATTAGGTACGAATTTTCAGTTTTTTGGCTAGTTTTGGAGATATAGCCTCTTAAAAAAATATTTTTTGAAAATCCGTTATTTGTTGATTGATTCTTGAAAATGTCGACGAAATGAGACCAAATTATTATGTACGAATTTTCCGTTTTTTGGCTAGTTTAGGAGATATAGCCTCCTAAAAAAATATTTTTGAAAATCCATTATTTGTTGATTGATTGTCGAAAATCTCGGCGAAATGAGACTAAAATATTATGTACGAATTTTCCGTTATTTGGCTAGTTTAGTAGATATGGACTCCTTAAAAAATGTTTTTTGAAAATCCGTTATTTGTTGATTGATTCTTGAACATCTCGGCGAAATGAGACCAAAATATTATGTACGAATTTTCCGTTATTTGGCTAGTTTAGGAGATATAGCCTCCTAAAAAAATATTTTTTGAAAATCCATTATTTGTTGATTGATTGTCGAAAATCTCGGCGAAATGAGACTAAAATATTATGTACGAATTTTCCGTTTTTTGGCTAGTTTAGAAGATATAGCCTCCCAAATAAATATTTTTTGAAAATCCATTATTTGTTGATTGATTGTCGAAAATCTCGGCGAAATGAGACTAAAATATTATGTACGAATTTTCCGTTATTTGGCTAGTTTAGTAGATATGGACTCCTTAAAAAATGTTTTTTGAAAATCCGTTATTTGTTGATTGATTCTTGAACATCTCGGCGAAATGAGACCAAAGTATTATTTACGAATTTTTCATTATTATTATTGTTTAGGAGATATAGCCTCCTTAATAAATATTTTTGGAAAATCCGTTATCTGTTGATTGATTCTTCAATATCTCGACGAAATGAGACCAAAATATTAGGTACGAATTTTCAGTTTTTTGGCTAGTTTAGGAGATATAGCCTCTTAAAAAAATATTTTTTGAAAATCCGTTATTTGTTGATTGATTCTTGAAAATCTCGACGAAATGAGACCAAATTATTATGTACGAATTTTCCGTTTTTTGGCTAGTTTAGGAGATATAGCCTCCTAAAAAAATATTTTTTGAAAATCCATTATTTGTTGATTGATTGTCGAAAATCTCGGCGAAATGAGACTAAAATATTATGTACGAATTTTCCGTTTTTTGGCTAGTTTTGGAGATATAGACTCCTAAAAAAATATTTTTTGAAAATCCATTATTTGTTGATTGATTGCCGAAAATATCGGCGAAATGAGACTAAAATATTATGTACGAATTTTCCGTTATTTGGCTAGTTTAGTAGATATGGACTCCTTAAAAAATGTTTTTTGAAAATCCGTTATTTGTTGATTGATTCTTGAACATCTCGGCGAAATGAGACCAAAATATTATGTACGAATTTTCCGTTTTTTGGCTAGTTTAGGAGATATAGCCTCCTTAAAAAATGTTTTTTGAAAATCCGTTATTTGTTGATTGATTCTTGAACATCTCGGCGAAATGAGACCAAAATATTATGTACGAATTCTACGTTTTTTGGCTAGTTTAGGAGATATAGCCCCCTTAAAATAAATTTTTTGTGAAAATCCCTTATTTGTTGATTGATTCTAGAATATATTGACAAATTAAGACCAAAATAATAAATGTATATTGTTTGAAAATCCGTTATTTGTTGATTGATTCTTGAAAATCTCGACGAAATGAGACCAAATTATTATGTACGAATTTTCCATTTTTTAGGCTAGTTTAGGAGATATAGACTCCTTAATAAATATTTTTGGAAAATCCGTTATCTGTTGATTGATTCTTAAAAATCTCGGCGAAATGAGACCAAAGTATTATCTACGAATTTTTCATTATTATGCTTGTTTAGGAGATATAGCCTCCTTAATAAATATTTTTGGAAAATCCATTATCTGTTGATTGATTCTTCAATATCTCGACGAAATGAGACCAAATTATTATGTACGAATTTTCCGTTTTTTGGCTAGTTTAGGAGATATAGCCTCCTAAAAAAATATTTTTTGAAAATCCATTATTTGTTGATTGATTGTCAAAAATCTCGGCGAAATGAGACTAAAATATTATGTACGAATTTTCCGTTTTTTGGCTAGTTTAGAAGATATAGCCTCCCAAATAAATATTTTTTGAAAATTCGTTATTTGTTGATGGATTCTTGAAAATCTCGACGAAATGAGGCCTAAATATTAGGTACGAATTTTCCGTTTTTTGGCTAGTTTAGGAGATATAGCCTCCTAAAAAAGTATTTTTTGAAAATCCGTTATCTGTTGATTGATTCTTGAAAATCTCGACGAAATGAGACCAAATTATTATGTACGAATTTTCCGTTTTTTGGCTAGTTTTGGAGATATAGACTTCTAAAAAAATATTTTTTGAAAATCCATTATTTGTTGAATGATTGTCGAAAATCTCGGCGAAATGAGACTAAAATATTATGTACGAATTATCCGTTTTTTGGGTAGTTTAGGAGATATAGCCTCCTTAAAATATATTTTGTGAAAATCCCTTATTTGTTGATTGATTCTAGAATATATTGACAAATTAAGACCAAAATAATAAATGTATATTTTTTGAAAATCCGTTATTTGTTGATTGATTCTTGAAAATCTCGACGAAATGAGACCAAATTATTATGTACGAATTTTCCATTTTTTAGGCTAGTTTAGAAGATATAGCCTCCTAAATAAATATTTTTTGAAAATTCGTTATTTGTTGATTGATTCTTGAAAATCTCGACGAAATGAGACCAAAATATTATGTACGAATTCTACGTTTTTTGGCTAGTTTAGGAGATATAGCCCCCTTAAAATAAATTTTTTGTGAAAATCCCTTATTTGTTGATTGATTCTAGAATATATTGACAAATTAAGACCAAAATAATAAATGTATATTGTTTGAAAATCCGTTATTTGTTGATTGATTCTTGAAAATCTCGACGAAATGAGACCAAATTATTATGTACGAATTTTCCATTTTTTAGGCTAGTTTAGGAGATATAGACTCCTTAATAAATATTTTTGGAAAATCCGTTATCTGTTGATTGATTCTTAAAAATCTCGGCGAAATGAGACCAAAGTATTATCTACGAATTTTTCATTATTATGCTTGTTTAGGAGATATAGCCTCCTTAATAAATATTTTTGGAAAATCCATTATCTGTTGATTGATTCTTCAATATCTCGACGAAATGAGACCAAATTATTATGTACGAATTTTCCGTTTTTTGGCTAGTTTAGGAGATATAGCCTCCTAAAAAAATATTTTTTGAAAATCCATTATTTGTTGATTGATTGTCAAAAATCTCGGCGAAATGAGACTAAAATATTATGTACGAATTTTCCGTTTTTTGGCTAGTTTAGAAGATATAGCCTCCCAAATAAATATTTTTTGAAAATTCGTTATTTGTTGATGGATTCTTGAAAATCTCGACGAAATGAGGCCTAAATATTAGGTACGAATTTTCCGTTTTTTGGCTAGTTTTGGAGATATAGACTTCTAAAAAAATATTTTTTGAAAATCCATTATTTGTTGAATGATTGTCGAAAATCTCGGCGAAATGAGACTAAAATATTATGTACGAATTTTCCGTTATTTGGCTAGTTTAGTAGATATGGACTCCTTAAAAAATGTTTTTTGAAAATCCGTTATTTGTTGATTGATTCTTGAACATCTCGGCGAAATGAGACCAAAATATTATGTACGAATTTTCCGTTTTTTTGCTAGTTTAGGAGATATAACCTCCTAAAAAAATATTTTTTTGAAAATCCATTATTTGTTGATTGATTGTCGAAAATCTCGGCGAAATGAGACTAAAATATTATGTACGAATTTTCCGTTTTTTGGGTAGTTTAGGAGATATAGCCTCCTTAAAATATATTTTGTGAAAATCCCTTATTTGTTGATTGATTCTAGAATATATTGACAAATTAAGACCAAAATAATAAATGTATATTTTTTGAAAATCCGTTATTTGTTGATTGATTCTTGAAAATCTCGACGAAATGAGACCAAATTATTATGTACGAATTTTCCATTTTTTAGGCTTGTTTAGAAGATATAGCCTCCTAAATAAATATTTTTTAAAAATTCGTTATTTGTTGATTGATTCTTGAAAATCTCGACGAAATGAGACCAAAATATTATGTACGAATTCTACGTTTTTTGGCTAGTTTAGGAGATATAGCCCCCTTAAAATAAATTTTTTGTGAAAATTCCTTATTTGTTGATTGATTCTAGAATATATTGACAAATTAAGACCAAAATAATAAATGTATATTGTTTGAAAATCCGTTATTTGTTGATTGATTCTTGAAAATCTCGACGAAATGAGACCAAATTATTATGTACGAATTTTCCATTTTTTAGGCTAGTTTAGGAGATATAGACTCCTTAATAAATATTTTTGGAAAATCCGTTATCTGTTGATTGATTCTTAAAAATCTCGGCGAAATGAGACCAAAGTATTATCTACGAATTTTTCATTATTATGCTTGTTTAGGAGATATAGCCTCCTTAATAAATATTTTTGGAAAATCCATTATCTGTTGATTGATTCTTCAATATCTCGACGAAATGAGACCAAAGTATTATGTACGAATTTTCCGTTTTTTGGCTAGTTTAGAAGATATATCCTCATTAATAAATATTTTTGGAAAATCCGTTATCTGTTGATTGATTCTTCAATATCTCGACGAAATGAGACCAAAGTATTATGTACGAATTTTCCGTTTTTTGGCTAGTTTAGAAGATATAGCCTCCTAAATAAATATTTTTTGAAAATTCGTTATTTGTTGATTGATTCTTGAAAATCTCGACGAAATGAGACCAAAATAATATGTACGAATTTTCCGTTTTTTGGCTAGTTTAGGAGATATAGCCTCCTTAAAATAAATTTTTTGTGAAAATCCCTTATTTGTTGATTGATTCTAGAATATATTGACAAATTAAGACAAAAATAATAAATGTATATTTTTTGAAAATCCGTTATCTGTTGATTGATTCTTTAAAATCTCGGCGAAATGAGACCAAAGTATTATCTACGAATTTTCCGTTTTTTGGCTAGTTTAGAAGATATATCCTCATTAATAAATATTTTTGGAAAATCCGTTATCTCTTGATTGATTCTTCAATATCTCGACGGAATGAGACCAAAGTATTATGTACGAATTTTCCGTTTTTTGGCTAGTTTAGAAGATATAGCCTCCTAAATAAATATTTTTTGAAAATTCGTTATTTGTTGATTGATTCTTGAAAATCTCGACGAAATGAGACCAAAGTATTATGTACGAATTTTCCGTTTTTTGGCTAGTTTAGAAGATATATCCTCCTTAATAAATATTTTTGGAAAATCTGTTATCTGTTGATGGATTCTTCAATATCTCGACGAAATGAGACCAAAGTATTATGTACGAATTTTCCGTTTTTTGGCTAGTTTAGAAAATATAGACTTCTTAATAAATATTTTTTGAAAATTCGTTATTTGTTGATTGATTCTTGAAAATCTCGACGAAATGAGACCAAAATATTATGTACGAATTCTCCGTTTTTTGGCTAGTTTTGGAGATATAGCCTCCTAAAAAAATATTTTTTGAAAATCCATTATTTGTTAATTGATTGTCGAAAATCTCGGCGAAATGAGACTAAAATATTATGTACGAATTTTCCGTTATTTGGCTAGTTTAGTTGATATGGACTCCTTAAAAAATGTTTTTTGAAAATCCGTTATTCGTTGATTGATTCTTGAACATCTCGGCGAAATGAGACCAAAATATTATGTACGAATTTTCCATTTTTTAGGCTAGTTTAGGAGATATAGACTTCTTAATAAATATTTTTGGAAAATCCTTTATCTGTTGATTGATTCTTAAAAATCTCGGCGAAATGAGACCAAATTATCATGTACGAATTTTCCATTTTTTAGGCTAGTTTAGGAGATATAGACTTCTTAATAAATATTTTTGGAAAATCCGTTATCTGTTGATTGATTCTTAAAAATCTCGGCGAAATGAGACCAAATTATTATGTACGAATTTTGCATTTTTTAGGCTAGTTTAGGAGATATAGACTTCTTAATAAATATTTTTGGAAAATCCGTTATCTGTTGATTGATTCTTAAAAATCTCGACGAAATGAGACCAAATTATTATGTACGAATTTTCCATTTTTTAGGCTAGTTTAGGAGATATAGACTCCTTAATAAATATTTTTGGAAAATCCGTTATCTGTTGATTGATTCTTGAAAATCTCGACGAAATGAGACCAAATTATTATGTACGAATTTTCCGTTTTTTGGCTAGTTTAGAAGATATATCCTCATTAATAAATATTTTTGGAAAATCCGTTATCTGTTGATTGATTCTTCAATATCTCGACGAAATGAGACCAAAGTATTATGTACGAATTTTCCGTTTTTTGGCTAGTTTAGAAGATATAGCCTCCTTAATAAATATTTTTGGAAAATCCGTTATCTGTTGATTGATTCTTCAATATCTCGACGAAATGAGACCAAAGTATTATGTATGAATTTTCCGTTTTTTGGCTAGTTTAGAAGATATAGCCTCCTTAAAATAAATTTTTTGTGAAAATCCCTTATTTGTTGATTGATTCTAGAATATATTGACAAATTAAGACCAAAATAATAAATGTATATTTTTTGAAAATCCGTTATTTGTTGATTGATTCTTGAAAATCTCGACGAAATGAGACCAAATAATTATGTACGAATTTTCCATTTTTTAGGCTAGTTTAGGAGATATAGACTCCTTAATAAATATTTTTGGAAAATCCGTTATCTGTTGGTTGATTCTTAAAAATCTCGGCGAAATGAGACCAAAGTATTATCTACGAATTTTTCATTATTATGCTTGTTTAGGAGATATAGCCTCCTTAATAAATATTTTTGGAAAATCCGATATCTGTTGATTGATTCTTCAATATCTCGACGAAATGAGACCAAAATATTATGTACGAATTTTCCGTTTTTTGGCTAGTTTAGAAGATATATCCTCCTTAATAAATATTTTTGGAAAATCCGTTATCTGTTGATTGATTCTTGAAAATCTCGACGAAATGAGACCAAATTATTATGTACGAATTTTCCATTTTTTAGGCTAGTTTAGAAGATATAGCCTCCTAAATAAATATTTTTTGAAAATTCGTTATTTGTTGATTGATTCTTGAAAATCTCGACGAAATGAGACCAAAATATTATGTAAATAAATAAATAAAATAAATTTTTTGTGAAAATCCCTTATTTGTTGATTGATTCTAGAATATATTGACAAATTAAGACCAAAATAATAAATGTATATTGTTTGAAAATCCGTTATTTGTTGTTTGATTCTTGAAAATCTCGACGAAATGAGACCAAATTATTATGTATGAATTTTCCATTTTTTAGGCTAGTTTAGGAGATATAGACTCCTTAATAAATATTTTTGGAAAATCAGTTATCTGTTGATTGATTCTTAAAAATCTCGGCGAAATGAGACCAAAGTATTATCTACGAATTTTTCATTATTATGCTTGTTTAGGAGATATAGCCTCCTTAATAAATATTTTTGGAAAATCCGTTATCTGTTGATTGATTCTTCAATATCTCGACGAAATGAGACCAAAGTATTATGTACAAATTTTCCGTTTTTTGGCTAGATTAGAAGATATATCCTCATTAATAAATATTTTTGGAAAATCCGTTATTTGTTGATTGATTCTTCAATATCTCGACGAAATGAGACCAAAGTATTATGTACGAATTTTCCGTTTTTTGGCTAGTTTAGCAGATATAGCCTCCTAAATAAATATTTTTTGAAAATTCGTTATTTGTTGATTGATTCTTGAAAATCTCAACGAAATGAGACCAAAATATTATGTACGAATTCTCCGTTTTTTGGCTAGTTTAAGAGATATAGCCTCCTTAAAATAAATTTTTTGTGAAAATCCCTTATTTGTTGATTGATTCTAGAATATATTGACAAATTAAGACCAAAATACTAAATGTATATTTTTTGAAAATCCGTTATTTGTTGATTGATTCTTGAAAATCTCGACGAAATGAGACCAAATTATTATGTACGAATTTTCCATTTTTTAGGCTAGTTTAGGAGATATAGACTCCTTAATAAATATTTTTGGAAAATCCGTTATCTGTTGATTGATTCTTCAATATCTGGACGAAATGAGACCAAAGTATTATGTACGAATTTTCCGTTTTTTGGCTAGTTTAGAAGATATAGACTTCTTAATAAATATTTTTGGAAAATCCGTTATCTGTTGATTGATTCTTCAATATCTCGACGAAATGAGACCAAAGTATTATGTACAAATTTTTCCATTTTTTAGGCTAGTTTAGGAGATATAGACTCCTTAAAAAATGTTTTTTGAAAATCCGTTATCTGTTGATTGATTCTTGAAAATCTCGACGAAATGAGACCAAATTATTATGTACGAATTTTCCGTTTTTTGGCTAGTTTAGAAGATATATCCTCATTAATAAATATTTTTGGAAAATCCGTTATCTGTTGATTGATTCTTCAATATCTCGACGAAATGAGACCAAAGTATTATGTACGAATTTTCCGTTTTTTGGCTAGTTTAGAAGATATAGCCTCCTTAATAAATATTTTTGGAAAATCCGTTATCTGTTGATTGATTCTTCAATATCTCGACGAAATGAGACCAAAGTATTATGTACGAATTTTCCGTTTTTTGGCTAGTTTAGAAGATATAGCCTCCTTAAAATAAATTTTTTGAAAATCCCTTATTTGTTGATTGATTCTAGAATATATTGACAAATTAAGACCAAAATAATAAATGTATATTTTTTGAAAATCCGTTATTTGTTGATTGATTCTTGAAAATCTCGACGAAATGAGACCAAATTATTATGTACGAATTTTCCATTTTTTAGGCTAGTTTAGGAGATATAGACTCCTTAATAAATATTTTTGGAAAATCCGTTATCTGTTGGTTGATTCTTAAAAATCTCGGCGAAATGAGACCAAAGTATTATCTACGAATTTTTCATTATTATGCTTGTTTAGGAGATATAGCCTCCTTAATAAATATTTTTGGAAAATCCGATATCTGTTGATTGATTCTTCAATATCTCGACGAAATGAGACCAAAGTATTATGTACGAATTTTCCGTTTTTTGGCTAGTTTAGAAGATATATCCTCCTTAATAAATATTTTTGGAAAATCCGTTATCTGTTGAATGATTCTTCAATATCTCGACGAAATGAGACCAAAGTATTATGTACGAATTTTCCGTTTTTTGGCTAGTTTAGAAGATATAGCCTCCTAAATAAATATTTTTTGAAAATTCGTTATTTGTTGATTGATTCTTGAAAATCCCGGCGAAATGAGACTAAAATATTATGTACGAATTTTCCGTTATTTGGCTAGTTTTTTGAAAATCCGTTATTTGTTGATTGATTCTTGAACATCTCGGCGAAATGAGACCAAAATATTATGTACGAATTTTCCATTTTTTAGGCTAGTTTAGGAGATATAGACTTCTTAATAAATGTTTTTTGAAAATCCGTTATCTGTTGATTGATTCTTGAAAATCTCGACGAAATGAGACCAAATTATTATGTACGAATTTTCCGTTTTTTGGCTAGTTTAGAAGATATATCCTCATTAATAAATATTTTTGGAAAATCCGTTATCTGTTGATTGATTCTTCAATATCTCGACGAAATGAGACCAAAGTATTATGTACGAATTTTCCGTTTTTTGGCTAGTTTAGAAGATATAGACTTCTTAATAAATATTTTTGGAAAATCCGTTATCTGTTGATTGATTCTTCAATATCTCGACGAAATGAGACCAAAGTATTATGTACGAATTTTCCGTTTTTTGGCTAGTTTAGGAGATATAGACTTCTTAATAAATATTTTTGGAAAATCCGTTATCTGTTGATTGATTCTTAAAAATCTCGACGAAATGAGACCAAATTATTATGTACAAATTTTCCATTTTTTAGGCTAGTTTAGGAGATATAGACTCCTTAAAAAATGTTTTTGAAAATCCGTTATCTGTTGATTGATTCTTGAAAATCTCGACGAAATGAGACCAAATTATTATGTACGAATTTTCCGTTTTTTGGCTAGTTTAGAAGATATATCCTCATTAATAAATATTTTTGGAAAATCCGTTATCTGTTGATTGATTCTTCAATATCTCGACGAAATGAGACCAAAGTATTATGTACGAATTTTCCGTTTTTTGGCTAGTTTAGAAGATATAGCCTCCTTAATAAATATTTTTGGAAAATCCGTTATCTGTTGATTGATTCTTCAATATCTCGACGAAATGAGACCAAAGTATTATGTACGAATTTTCCGTTTTTTGGCTAGTTTAGAAGATATAGCCTCCTTAAAATAAATTTTTTGTGAAAATCCCTTATTTGTTGATTGATTCTAGAATATATTGACAAATTAAGACCAAAATAATAAATGTATATTTTTTGAAAATCCGTTATTTGTTGATTGATTCTTGAAAATCTCGACGAAATGAGACCAAATTATTATGTACGAATTTTCCATTTTTTAGGCTAGTTTAGGAGATATAGACTCCTTAATAAATATTTTTGGAAAATCCGTTATCTGTTGGTTGATTCTTAAAAATCTCGGCGAAATGAGACCAAAGTATTATCTACGAATTTTTCATTATTATGCTTGTTTAGGAGATATAGCCTCCTTAATAAATATTTTTGGAAAATCCGATATCTGTTGATTGATTCTTCAATATCTCGACGAAATGAGATCAAAGTATTATGTACGAATTTTCCGTTTTTTGGCTAGTTTAGAAGATATATCCTCCTTAATAAATATTTTTTGAAAATTCGTTATTTGTTGATTGATTCTTGAAAATCCCGGCGAAATGAGACTAAAATATTATGTACGAATTTTCCGTTATTTGGCTAGTTTAGTAGATATGGACTCCTTAAAAAATGTTTTTTGAAAATCCGTTATTTGTTGATTGATTCTTGAACATCTCGGCGAAATGAGACCAAAATATTATGTACGAATTTTCCATTTTTTAGGCTAGTTTAGGAGATATAGACTTCTTAATAAATATATTTGGAAAATCCGTTATCTGTTGATTGATTCTTCATTATCTCGGCGAAATGAGACCAAAGTATTATCTACGAATTTTTCATTATTATGCTTGTTTAGGAGATATAGCCTCCTTAATAAATATTTTTGGAAAATCCGATATCTGTTGATTGATTCTTCAATATCTCGACGAAATGAGACCAAAGTATTATGGACGAATTTTCCGTTTTTTGGCTAGTTTAGAAGATATATCCTCCTTAATAAATATTTTTGGAAAATCCGTTATCTCTTGATTGATTCTTCAATATCTCGACGAAATGAGACCAAAGTATTATGTACGAATTTTCCGTTTTTTGGCTAGTTTAGAAGATATAGCCTCCTAAATAAATATTTTTTGAAAATTCGTTATTTGTTGATTGATTCTTGAAAATCTCGACGAAATGAGACCAAAATATTATGTACGAATTCTCCGTTTTTTGACTAGTTTAAGAGATATAGCCTCCTTAAAATAAATTTTATGTGAAAATCCCTTATTTGTTGATTGATTCTAGAATATATTGACAAATTAAGACCAAAATATTAAATGTATATTTTTTGAAAATCCGTTATTTGTTGATTGATTCTTGAAAATCTCGACGAAATGAGACCAAATTATTATGTACGAATTTTCCATTTTTTAGGCTAGTTTAGGAGATATAGACTCCTTAATAAATATTTTTGGAAAATCCGTTATCTGTTGATTGATTCTTAAAAATCTCTGCGAAATGAGACCAAAGTATTATATACGAATTTTTCATTATTATGATTGTTTAGGAGATATAGCCTCCTTAATAAATATTTTTGGAAAATCCGTTATCTGTTGATTGATTCTTCAATATCTCGATGAAATGAGACCAAAATATTAGGTACGAATTTTCCGTTTTTTGGCTAGTTTAGAAGATATATCCTCCTTAATAAATATTTTTGGAAAATCCGTTATCTGTTGATTGATTCTTCAATATCTCGACGAAATGAGACCAAAATATTATGTACGAATTCTTCGTTTTTTGGCTAGTTTAGTAGATATGGACTCCTTAAAAAATGTTTTTTGAAAATCCGTTATCTGTTGATTGATTCTTAAAAATCTCGGCGAAATGAGACCAAAGTATTATCTACGAATTTTTCATTATTATGCTTGTTTAGGAGATATAGCCTCCTTAATAAATATTTTTGGAAAATCCGTTATCTCTTGATTGATTCTTCAATATCTCGACGAAATGAGACCAAAGTATTATGTACGAATTTTCCGTTTTTTGGCTAGTTTAGAAGATATAGCCTCCTAAATAAATATTTTTTGAAAATTCGTTATTTGTTGATTGATTCTTGAAAATCTCGACGAAATGAGACCAAAATATTATGTACGAATTCTCCGTTTTTTGGCTAGTTTAAGAGATATAGCCTCCTTAAAATAAATTTTTTGTGAAAATCCCTTATTTGTTGATTGATTCTAGAATATATTGACAAATTAAGACCAAAATACTAAATGTATATTTTTTGAAAATCCGTTATTTGTTGATTGATTCTTGAAAATCTCGATGAAATGAGACCAAATTATTATGTACGAATTTTCCATTTTTTAGGCTAGTTTAGGAGATATAGACTCCTTAATAAATATTTTTGGAAAATCCGTTATCTCTTGATTGATTCTTCAATATCTCGACGAAATGAGACCAAAGTATTATGGACGAATTTTCCGTTTTTTGGCTAGTTTAGAAGATATAGCCTCCTAAATAAATATTTTTTGAAAATTCGTTATTTGTTGATTGATTCTTGAAAATCCCGGCGAAATGAGACTAAAATATTATGTACGAATTTTCCGTTATTTGGCTAGTTTTTTGAAAATCCGTTATTTGTTGATTGATTCTTGAACATCTCGGCGAAATGAGACCAAAATATTATGTACGAATTTTCCATTTTTTAGGCTAGTTTAGGAGATATAGACTTCTTAATAAATGTTTTTTGAAAATCCGTTATCTGTTGATTGATTCTTGAAAATCTCGACGAAATGAGACCAAATTATTATGTACGAATTTTCCGTTTTTTGGCTAGTTTAGAAGATATATCCTCATTAATAAATATTTTTGGAAAATCCGTTATCTGTTGATTGATTCTTCAATATCTCGACGAAATGAGACCAAAGTATTATGTACGAATTTTCCGTTTTTTGGCTAGTTTAGAAGATATAGACTTCTTAATAAATATTTTTGGAAAATCCGTTATCTGTTGATTGATTCTTCAATATCTCGACGAAATGAGACCAAAGTATTATGTACGAATTTTCCGTTTTTTGGCTAGTTTAGGAGATATAGACTTCTTAATAAATATTTTTGGAAAATCCGTTATCTGTTGATTGATTCTTAAAAATCTCGACGAAATGAGACCAAATTATTATGTACGAATTTTCCATTTTTTAGGCTAGTTTAGGAGATATAGACTCCTTAAAAAATGTTTTTTGAAAATCCGTTATCTGTTGATTGATTCTTGAAAATCTCGACGAAATGAGACCAAATTATTATGTACGAATTTTCCGTTTTTTGGCTAGTTTAGAAGATATATCCTCATTAATAAATATTTTTGGAAAATCCGTTATCTGTTGATTGATTCTTCAATATCTCGACGAAATGAGACCAAAGTATTATTTACGAATTTTCCGTTTTTTGGCTAGTTTAGAAGATATAGCCTCCTTAATAAATATTTTTGGAAAATCCGTTATCTGTTGATTGATTCTTCAATATCTCGACGAAATGAGACCAAAGTATTATGTACGAATTTTCCGTTTTTTGGCTAGTTTAGAAGATATAGCCTCCTTAAAATAAATTTTTTGTGAAAATCCCTTATTTGTTGATTGATTCTAGAATATATTGACAAATTAAGACCAAAATAATAAATGTATATTTTTTGAAAATCCGTTATTTGTTGATTGATTCTTGAAAATCTCGACGAAATGAGACCAAATTATTATGTACGAATTTTCCATTTTTTAGGCTAGTTTAGGAGATATAGACTCCTTAATAAATATTTTTGGAAAATCCGTTATCTGTTGATTGATTCTTAAAAATCTCTGCGAAATGAGACCAAAGTATTATATACGAATTTTTCATTATTATGATTGTTTAGGAGATATAGCCTCCTTAATAAATATTTTTGGAAAATCCGTTATCTGTTGATTGATTCTTCAATATCTCGACGAAATGAGACCAAAGTATTATGTACGAATTTTCCATTTTTTAGGCTAGTTTAGGAGATATAGCCTCCTTAATAAATATTTTTGGAAAATCCGATATCTGTTGATTGATTCTTCAATATCTCGACGAAATGAGACCAAAGTATTATGTACGAATTTTCCGTTTTTTGGCTAGTTTAGAAGATATATCCTCCTTAATAAATATTTTTGGAAAATCCGTTATCTGTTGATTGATTCTTCAATATCTCGACGAAATGAGACCAAAGTATTATGTACGAATTTTCCGTTTTTTGGCTAGTTTAGAAGATATAGCCTCCTAAATAAATATTTTTTGAAAATTCGTTATTTGTTGATTGATTCTTGAACATCTCGGCGAAATGAGACCAAAATATTATGTACGAATTTTCCATTTTTTAGGCTAGTTTAGGAGATATAGACTTCTTAATAAATATATTTGGAAAATCCGTTATCTGTTGATTGATTCTTCATTATCTCGGCGAAATGAGACCAAAGTATTATCTACGAATTTTTCATTATTATGCTTGTTTAGGAGATATAGCCTCCTTAATAAATATTTTTGGAAAATCCGATATCTGTTGATTGATTCTTCAATATCTCGACGAAATGAGACCAAAGTATTATGGACGAATTTTCCGTTTTTTGGCTAGTTTAGAAGATATATCCTCCGTAATAAATATTTTTGGAAAATCCGTTATCTCTTGATTGATTCTTCAATATCTCGACGAAATGAGACCAAAGTATTATGTACGAATTTTCCGTTTTTTGGCTAGTTTAGAAGATATAGCCTCCTAAATAAATATTTTTTGAAAATTCGTTATTTGTTGATTGATTCTTGAAAATCTCGACGAAATGAGACCAAAATATTATGTACGAATTCTCCGTTTTTTGACTAGTTTAAGAGATATAGCCTCCTTAAAATAAATTTTATGTGAAAATCCCTTATTTGTTGATTGATTCTAGAATATATTGACAAATTAAGACCAAAATATTAAATGTATATTTTTTGAAAATCCGTTATTTGTTGATTGATTCTTGAAAATCTCGACGAAATGAGACCAAATTATTATGTACGAATTTTCCATTTTTTAGGCTAGTTTAGGAGATATAGACTCCTTAATAAATATTTTTGGAAAATCCGTTATCTGTTGATTGATTCTTAAAAATCTCTGCGAAATGAGACCAAAGTATTATATACGAATTTTTCATTATTATGATTGTTTAGGAGATATAGCCTCCTTAATAAATATTTTTGGAAAATCCGTTATCTGTTGATTGATTCTTCAATATCTCGACGAAATGAGACCAAAATATTAGGTACGAATTTTCCGTTTTTTGGCTAGTTTAGAAGATATATCCTCCTTAATAAATATTTTTGGAAAATCCGTTATCTGTTGATTGATTCTTCAATATCTCGACGAAATGAGACCAAAATATTATGTACGAATTCTTCGTTTTTTGGCTAGTTTAGTAGATATGGACTCCTTAAAAAATGTTTTTTGAAAATCCGTTATCTGTTGATTGATTCTTAAAAATCTCGGCGAAATGAGACCAAAGTATTATCTACGAATTTTTCATTATTATGCTTGTTTAGGAGATATAGCCTCCTTAATAAATATTTTTGGAAAATCCGTTATCTCTTGATTGATTCTTCAATATCTCGACGAAATGAGACCAAAGTATTATGTACGAATTTTCCGTTTTTTGGCTAGTTTAGAAGATATAGCCTCCTAAATAAATATTTTTTGAAAATTCGTTATTTGTTGATTGATTCTTGAAAATCTCGACGAAATGAGACCAAAATATTATGTACGAATTCTCCGTTTTTTGGCTAGTTTAAGAGATATAGCCTCCTTAAAATAAATTTTTTGTGAAAATCCCTTATTTGTTGATTGATTCTAGAATATATTGACAAATTAAGACCAAAATACTAAATGTATATTTTTTGAAAATCCGTTATTTGTTGATTGATTCTTGAAAATCTCGATGAAATGAGACCAAATTATTATGTACGAATTTTCCATTTCTTAGGCTAGTTTAGGAGATATAGACTCCTTAATAAATATTTTTGGAAAATCCGTTATCTGTTGATTGATTCTTAAAAATCTCTGCGAAATGAGACCGAAGTATTATATACGAATTTTTCATTATTATGATTGTTTAGGAGATATAGCCTCCTTAATAAATATTTTTGGAAAATCCGTTATCTGTTGATTGATTCTTCAATATCTCGACGAAATGAGACCAAAATATTAGGTACGAATTTTCCGTTTTTTGGCTAGTTTAGAAGATATATCCTCCTTAATAAATATTTTTGGAAAATCCGTTATCTGTTGATTGATTCTTCAATATCTCGACGAAATGAGACCAAAGTATTATGTACGAATTTTCCGTTTTTTGGCTAGTTTAGAAGATATAGCCTCCTAAATAAATATTTTTTGAAAATTCGTTATTTGTTGATTGATTCTTGAAAATCTCGACGAAATGAGACCAAAATATTATGTACGAATTCTTCGTTTTTTGGCTAGTTTTAGAGATATAGCCTCCTAAAAAAATATTTTTTGAAAATCCATTATTTGTTGATTGATTGTCGAAAATCTCGGCGAAATGAGACTAAAATATTATGTACGAATTTTCCGTTATTTGGCTAGTTTAGTAGATATGGACTCCTTAAAAAATATTTTTGGAAGATCCGTTATCTGTTGATTGATTCTTAAAAATCTCGGCGAAATGAGACCAAATTATTATGTACGAATTTTCCATTTTCTAGGCTAGTTTAGGAGATATAGACTTCTTAATAAATATTTTTGGAAAATCCGTTATCTGTTGATTGATTCTTAAAAATCTCGGCGAAATGAGACCAAATTATTATGTACGAATTTTCCATTTTTTAGGCTAGTTTAGGAGATATAGACTTCTTAATAAATATTTTTGGAAAATCCGTTATCTGTTGATTGATTCTTAAAAATCTCGACGAAATGAGACCAAATTATTATGTACGAATTTTCCATTTTTTAGGCTAGTTTAGGAGATATAGACTTCTTAATAAATATTTTTGGAAAATCCGTTATCTGTTGATTGATTCTTAAAAATCTCGGCGAAATGAGACCAAATTATTATGTACGAATTTTCCATTTTTTAGGCTAGTTTAGGAGATATAGACTTCTTAATAAATATTTTTGGAAAATCCGTTATCTGTTGATTGATTCTTAAAAATCTCGACGAAATGAGACCAAATTATTACTTACGAATTTTCCATTTTTTAGGCTAGTTTAGGAGATATAGACTTCTTTATTTTTATTTATTTTAGTTTATAGTCGAACTATGATCAGTCGACTTTTTTAAAAGTAAAGAAACAATTAAAAATTAGATTTAAATTATTTAAGTTGAATTTTAAACTAGAGGTAATTTTAAATTAAAGGTAAAACCTTAAATGTAAAAAAAAAGAAAAAATTAAAAATTGTGCAAATGTGCAAACTGGGATAAAGAAAAGCCGATCCAACATTTGTTGCAGAGGATTGGGGAAAACCCAGAAAAACCCAATCAGATCAGGAGAGTTAGTGTTAGTAACCAAATGTAAGAGTGTTAAAGCATGCAGTATGTTGAAAGTACTCGTACTACTATGAATACAAAGAAGACAATTATGTGTTTGACTAAATTCTAGATAAGTGGGCGAGGAGTTGTAATTTTAAGCTAGATATCAAGTTGTTATTGTTAGCTACAATTAAGTATAGTTTATTATAGTCCGAACATAATACCCTGAATGGCTCATGCAGGGCATAGTTCGAGCTACAATTGGGAAGTTTTAGAGGAAGGTAATTACGGGTGATTCTACCAGGGACAGAAAAGTGTAGTCTACTAAGTAAGTCGCTACTATCTATGTCACCTTGGATAAGGTTGTTAATAAATATAACACCAAGCATGGTTCTACGATTAGCTAGAGAAGGCAGATTAAGTAACAAAAGTCTACTAGGATAGGAAGGAAGTCTTGAATTTACATCCCAGTTAAGGCCTCGCAAGGCAAACATTAAGAAGTTTTTCTGTACGGATTCAATGCGGTCTCTATGAACTGTGTACTGAGGGTTCCAGACACATGATCCGTACTCGAGAATTGGACGAACAAGCGAAGTGAAGAGAGTCTTAGTTAAGTAAGGATCGTCAAACTCCTTAGACCATCTCTTAATAAAGCCGAGTACACCCATAGCTTTATTAACCATTGATGATATATGTTCAGAAAACTTGAGTTTTCGGTCCAAACGGACACCTAGATCATCAACCAGGGAAATTCTTTCCAAGGTACAACCACAAAGAGAGTATGATACGTACTTTGGGCAGGCACGTGAGAATGTCATCAGCTTGCATTTTGAGCTGTTCAGATTAAGGAGATTTGCACGACACCAAGAAAAGAAACAATCTAGGTCAGATTGAAGGCGAGAATGACAGGAGTCGTCTCTAAATTGAAAACAGAGCTTGACATCATCCGCGTACATGAGAGTACGTGAGTTAAGTATGACCGTTGGGAGGTCATTGATGAAAAGTGTAAAAAGCAGGGGACCTAAGTGGCTTCCCTGAGGAAATATTTTTGGAAAATCCGTTACCTGTTGATTGATTCTTCAATATCTCGACGAAATGAGACCAAAGTATTATGTACGAATTTTCCGTTTTTTGGCTAGTTTAGGAGATATAGACTTCTTAATAAATATTTTTTGAAAATTCGTTATTTGTTGATTGATTATTGAAAATCTCGACGAAATGAGACCAAAATATTATGTACGAATTCTCCGTTTTTTGGCTAGTTTAGGAGATAAAGCCTCCTTAAAATAAATTTTTTGTGAAAATCCCTTATTTGTTGATTGATTCTAGAATATATTGACAAATTAAGACCAAAATAATAAATGTATATTTTATGAAAATCCGATATTTGTTGATTGATTCTTAAAAATATCGGCGAAATGAGACCAAAATATTATGTACGAATTTTCCGTTATTTGGCTAGTTTAGGAGATACAGCCTCCTTAATAAATATTTTTGGAAAATCCGTTATCTGTTGATTGATTCTTCAATATCTCGACGAAATGAGACCAAAATATTATGTACGAATTTTCCGTTATTTGGCTAGTTAAGGAGTTATGGACTCCTTAAAAAATGTTTTTTGGAAATCCGTTATTTGTTGATTGATTCTTGAACATCTCGGCGAAATGAGACCAAAATATTATGTACGAATTCTCCGTTTTTTGGGTAGTTTAGGACATAAAGCCTCTTTAAAAAAATGTTTTTTGAAAATACGTTATTTGTTGATTGATTCTTGAACATCTCGGCGAAATGAGACCAAATTATTATGTACGAATTTTCCGTTTTTTGGGTAGTTTAGGAGATATAGCCTCCTTAAAATATATTTTGTGAAAGTCCCTTATTTGTTGATTGATTCTAGAAAATATTGACAAATTAAGACCAAAATAATAAATGTATATTTTTTGAAAATCCGTTATTTGTTGATTGATTCTTGAAAATCTCGACGAAATGAGACCAAATTATTATGTACGAATTTTCCGTTTTTTGGCTAGTTTTGGAGATATAGACTCCTAAAAAAATACTTTTTGAAAATCCATTATTTGTTAATAGATTGTCGAAAATCTCGGCGAAATGAGACTAAAATATTATGTACGAATATTCCGTTATTTGGCTAGTTTAGTAGATATGGACTCCTTAAAATATGTTTTTTGAAAATCCGTTATTTGTTGATTGATTCTTGAACATCTCGGCGAAATGAGACCAAAATATTATGTACGAACTTTCCGTTTTTTGGGTAGTTTAGGAGATATAGCCTCCTTAAAATATATTTTTGTGAAAATCCCTTATTTGTTGATTGATTCTAGAATATATTGACAAACTAAGACCAAAATAATAAATATATATTTATTGAAAATCCGTTATTTGTTGATTGATTCTTGAAAATCTCGACGAAATGAGACCAAAATATTATGTACGAAATTTTCCGTTTTTTGGGTAGTTTAGGAGATATAGCCTCCTTAAAATATATTTTGTGAAAATCCCTTATTTGTTGATTGATTCTAGAATATATTGACAAATTAAGACCAAAATAATAAATGTATATTTTTTGAAAATCCGTTATTTGTTGATTGATTCTTGAAAATCTCGACGAAATGAGACCAAATTATTATGTACGAATTTTCCATTTTTTAGGCTAGTTTAGGAGATATAGACTCCTTAATAAATATTTTTGGAAAATCCGTTATCTGTTGATTGATTCTTAAAAATCTCTGCGAAATGAGACCAAAGTATTATATACGAATTTTTCATTATTATGCTTGTTTAGGAGATATAGCCTCCTTAATAAATATTTTTGGAAAATCCGTTATCTGTTGATTGATTCTTCAATATCTCGACGAAATGAGACCAAAGTATTATGTACAAATTTTCCGTTTTTTGGCTAGTTTAGAAGATATATCCTCATTAATAAATATTTTTGGAAAATCCGTTATCTGTTGATTGATTCTTCAATATCTCGACGAAATGAGACCAAAGTATTATGTACGAATTTTCCGTTTTTTGGCTAGTTTAGAAGATATAGCCTCTTAAATAAATATTTTTTGAAAATTCGTTATTTGTTGATTGATTATTGAAAATCTCGACGAAATGAGACCAAAATATTATGTACGAATTCTCCGTTTTTTGGCTAGTTTAGGAGATAAAGCCTCCTTAAAATAAATTTTTTGTGAAAATCCCTTATTTGTTGATTGATTCTAGAATATATTGACAAATTAAGACCAAAATAATAAATGTATATTTTATGAAAATCCGATATTTGTTGATTGATTCTTAAAAATCTCGGCGAAATGAGACCAAAATATTATGTACGAATTTTCCGTTATTTGGCTAGTTTAGGAGATACAGCCTCCTTAATAAATATTTTTGGAAAATCCGTTATCTGTTGATTGATTCTTCAATATCTCGACGAAATGAGACCAAAATATTATGTACGAATTTTCCGTTATTTGGCTAGTTAAGGAGTTATGGACTCCTTAAAAAATGTTTTTTGGAAATCCGTTATTTGTTGATTGATTCTTGAACATCTCGGCGAAATGAGACCAAAATATTATGTACGAATTCTCCGTTTTTTGGGTAGTTTAGGACATAAAGCCTCTTTAAAAAAATGTTTTTTGAAAATACGTTATTTGTTGATTGATTCTTGAACATCTCGTCGAAATGAGACCAAATTATTATGTACGAATTTTCCGTTTTTTGGGTAGTTTAGGAGATATAGCCTCCTTAAAATATATTTTGTGAAAGTCCCTTATTTGTTGATTGATTCTAGAAAATATTGACAAATTAAGACCAAAATAATAAATGTATATTTTTGAAAATCCGTTATTTGTTGATTGATTCTTGAAAATCTCGACGAAATGAGACCAAATTATTATGTACGAATTTTCCGTTTTTTGGCTAGTTTTGGAGATATAGACTCCTAAAAAAATACTTTTTGAAAATCCATTATTTGTTAATAGATTGTCGAAAATCTCGGCGAAATGAGACTAAAATATTATGTACGAATATTCCGTTATTTGGCTAGTTTAGTAGATATGGACTCCTTAAAATATGTTTTTTGAAAATCCGTTATTTGTTGATTGATTCTTGAACATCTCGGCGAAATGAGACCAAAATATTATGTACGAACTTTCCGTTTTTTGGGTAGTTTAGGAGATATAGCCTCCTTAAAATATATTTTGTGAAAATCCCTTATTTGTTGATTGATTCTAGAATATATTGACAAACTAAGACCAAAATAATAAATATATATTTATTGAAAATCCGTTATTTGTTGATTGATTCTTGAAAATCTCGACGAAATGAGACCAAAATATTATGTACGAAATTTTCCGTTTTTTGGGTAGTTTAGGAGATATAGCCTCCTTAAAATATATTTTGTGAAAATCCCTTATTTGTTGATTGATTCTAGAATATATTGACAAATTAAGACCAAAATAATAAATGTATATTTTTTGAAAATCCGTTATTTGTTGATTGATTCTTGAAAATCTCGACGAAATGAGACCAAATTATTATGTACGAATTTTCCATTTTTTAGGCTAGTTTAGGAGATATAGACTCCTTAATAAATATTTTTGGAAAATCCGTTATCTGTTGATTGATTCTTAAAAATCTCTGCGAAATGAGACCAAAGTATTATTTACGAATTTTTCATTATTATGCTTGTTTAGGAGATATAGCCTCCTTAATAAATATTTTTGGAAAATCCGTTATCTGTTGATTGATTCTTCAATATCTCGACGAAATGAGACCAAAGTATTATGTACAAATTTTCCGTTTTTTGGCTAGTTTAGAAGATATATCCTCATTAATAAATATTTTTGGAAAATCCGTTATCTGTTGATTGATTCTTCAATATCTCGACGAAATGAGACCAAAGTATTATGTACGAATTTTCCGTTTTTTGGCTAGTTTAGAAGATATAGCCTCTTAAATAAATATTTTTGGAAAATTCGTTATTTGTTGATTGATTCTTGAAAATCTCGACGAAATGAGACCAAAATATTATGTACGAATTCTCCGTTTTTTGGCTAGTTTAAGAGATATAGCCTCCTTAAAATAATTTTTTTGTGAAAATCCCTTATTTGTTGATTGATTCTAGAATATATTGACAAATTAAGACCAAAATACTAAATGTATATTTTTTGAAAATCCGTTATTTGTTGATTGATTCTTGAAAATCTCGACGAAATGAGACCAAATTATTATGTACGAATTTTCCATTTTTTAGGCTAGTTTAGGAGATATAGACTCCTTAATAAATATTTTTGGAAAATCCGTTATCTGTTGATTGATTCTTAAAAATCTCGGCGAAATGAGACCAAAGTATTATATACGAATTTTTCATTATTATGATTGTTTAGGAGATATAGCCTCCTTAATAAATATTTTTGGAAAATCCGTTATCTGTTGACTGATTCTTCAATATCTCGACGAAATGAGACCAAAATATTAGGTACGAATTTTCCGTTTTTTGGCTAGTTTAGAAGATATATCCTCCTTAATAAATATTTTTGGAAAATCCGTTATCTGTTGATTGATTCTTCAATATCTCGACGAAATGAGACCAAAGTATTATATTTTTATATTTATATTTTTGTTGGACGTTGAATACAATGAATGTATTAGCAAGTGGTCCAAACGACACCAAGCCGATGCTTGTTGCGCGCGGAACCCAGACGAAGTCCACCTCCCGCCTGACCGACCGAGAGGCACCGTCGCATAACGGACGACACGGAAACGCGGTAAAAATGCGAGTAGAAACGCGAGAGAAAGAAAATTAACGCGATAGGGAATAAAAAGTCGAATAGAGGATACACGCGACATGCAAGTGAAGAATGAAAATTAAAAAAAGAAGATAGAATGACGAGGAATACTATTAGGAGGATACTATTACTAATTAATACTAATACTAATTACGTGCTAGATAGACAAGAATTAAAGACTTCATATCAGCGATAGAGTTAGTGCTAGCTATGACGTGTTGAAGTTTATTGTAGTCCGAACATAATACCCTGAACGGATCGTGCAGTGCATAGTTCGATCTACAATAAGGAAGAGTTAGTGGAAGGTAATTACGTGTAGTTCTGCAAGGGACAGAGAAGTGTAGCTGCCTTACCAGGGTCTCACTGTCAATGTCACCTTGCATAAGGTTGTTAATAAATAAGACACCTAGCATGGTTCTGCGATTGGTTAGGGAAGGCAGGTTTAATAATAGAACTCTATTAGTATAGGAAGGCAGTCTTAAATTTTCATCCCAGTTAAGGCCACGTAAGGCAAAAAGTAAAAAGTTCTTCTGTACAGATTCAATGCGTTCCTTATGAATAGTGTACTGGGGACACCATACGCATGACCCGTATTCGAGAATGGGACGAACAAGTGAGATGTAGAGGGTCTTTGTAAGATAAGGATCGTCAAATTCCTTAGACCATCTCTTAATAAAGCCTAAGACACCCATGGCTTTATTGACCATATTAGAAATATGATTGGAAAACTTAAGTTTTCGGTCCAAAAGAACCCCCAGATCATCAACTAGGGTGATTCTTTCCAAGGCACAACCACAAAGAGTATAAAAAGCATACTTTGGACTGGCTCGAGAGAATGTCATCAGCTTGCATTTAGAGCTGTTCAGGTTTAAAAAATTGACACAACACCAAGAATAAAAACTATTTAGGTCGGCTTGTAAGAGTGAGTGACAGTGGTCGTCTTTAAATTGGTAACAAAGCTTTACATCATCCGCATACATGAGAGTACGGGAGTTACGTATGACCAAAGGAAGGTCATTGATGAAAAGCGTAAAAAGTAGGGGACCGAGGTGACTCCCTTGAGGAACCCCAGATGTGGCATGAAGTGGGTTTGAAAGGGTGGTTTTAAAGAGGACTCTTTGAGTTCTGTCAGTCAGATAGCTAACAATCCAGCTAAGTATTTTTGGTGAAAAACCTAGAAGGTCAAGCTTATGTGCCAGAAGGGAGTGATTCACTGAGTCAAAAGCTTTACTGAAATCAGTATAAATAACATCAGTTTGAAGATTTTCCTGAAATCCTTTTACCACAAAGGATGTCAGCTCAAGTAAATTTGTCGTAGTTGAACGACGCTTTATAAATCCGTGTTGAAAAGGAGAAATAACGGACCTACAGGAATGTTGCAATTGAGGAGTTATAACATTCTCGAAAAATTTAGGTATAGCCGACAATTTAGAGATACCTCTATAATTGCTTGCATCAGACTTGCTGCCCTTTTTATGAAGGGGAATAATAAAAGATTCTTTCCAAATTGAAGGAAAGAGTGAAGTTTCTAACGACAGCGAAAATAGTTTGAGCAATGGCTTACTTAAGGAGTTGGCACAGAACCGAAGTATACAAGCGGGAACACCGTCAGGGCCTGGTGAGAAAACTGGCTTAACTAAATAAAGATCCTTGACAAGTTTTCATTATTATGCTTGTTTAGGAGATATAGCCTCCTTAATAAATATTTTTGGAAAATCCGTTATCTGTTGATTGATTCTTCAATATCTCGACGAAATGAGACCAAAGTATTATGTACAAATTTTCCGTTTTTTGGCTAGTTTAGAAGATATATCCTCATTAATAAATATTTTTGGAAAATCCGTTATCTGTTGATTGATTCTTCAATATCTCGACGAAATGAGACCAAAGTATTATGTACGAATTTTCCGTTTTTTGGCTAGTTTAGAAGATATAGCCTCTTAAATAAATATTTTTGGAAAATTCGTTATTTGTTGATTGATTCTTGAAAATCTCGACGAAATGAGACCAAAATATTATGTACGAATTCTCCGTTTTTTGGCTAGTTTAAGAGATATAGCCTCCTTAAAATAAATTTTTTGTGAAAATCCCTTATTTGTTGATTGATTCTAGAATATATTGACAAATTAAGACCAAAATACTAAATGTATATTTTTTGAAAATCCGTTATTTGTTGATTGATTCTTGAAAATCTCGACGAAATGAGACCAAATTATTATGTACGAATTTTCCATTTTTTAGGCTAGTTTAGGAGATATAGACTCCTTAATAAATATTTTTGGAAAATCCGTTATCTGTTGATTGATTCTTAAAAATCTCGGCGAAATGAGACCAAAGTATTATTTACGAATTTTTCATTATTATGATTGTTTAGAAGATATAGCCTCCTTAATAAATATTTTTGGAAAATCCGTTATCTGTTGACTGATTCTTCAATATCTCGACGAAATGAGACCAAAATATTAGGTACGAATTTTCCGTTTTTT
Organism: Zaprionus ornatus; assembly: GCA_018904035.1. NCBI lineage: Eukaryota > Metazoa > Arthropoda > Insecta > Diptera > Drosophilidae > Zaprionus > Zaprionus ornatus. Next base: position 78,574 of record JAEIFZ010000297.1, on the reverse strand, counting down.
GGCTAGTTTAGAAGATATATCCTCCTTAATAAATATTTTTGGAAAATCCGTTATCTGTTGATTGATTCTTCAATATCTCGACGAAATGAGACCAAAGTATTATATTTTTATATTTATATTTTTGTTGGACGTTGAATACAATGAATGTATTAGCAAGTGGTCCAAACGACACCAAGCCGATGCTTGTTGCGCGCGGAACCCAGACGAAGTCCACCTCCCGCCTGACCGACCGAGAGGCACCGTCGCATAACGGACGACACGGAAACGCGGTAAAAATGCGAGTAGAAACGCGAGAGAAAGAAAATTAACGCGATAGGGAATAAAAAGTCGAATAGAGGATACACGCGACATGCAAGTGAAGAATGAAAATTAAAAAAAGAAGATAGAATGACGAGGAATACTATTAGGAGGATACTATTACTAATTAATACTAATACTAATTACGTGCTAGATAGACAAGAATTAAAGACTTCATATCAGCGATAGAGTTAGTGCTAGCTATGACGTGTTGAAGTTTATTGTAGTCCGAACATAATACCCTGAACGGATCGTGCAGTGCATAGTTCGATCTACAATAAGGAAGAGTTAGTGGAAGGTAATTACGTGTAGTTCTGCAAGGGACAGAGAAGTGTAGCTGCCTTACCAGGGTCTCACTGTCAATGTCACCTTGCATAAGGTTGTTAATAAATAAGACACCTAGCATGGTTCTGCGATTGGTTAGGGAAGGCAGGTTTAATAATAGAACTCTATTAGTATAGGAAGGCAGTCTTAAATTTTCATCCCAGTTAAGGCCACGTAAGGCAAAAAGTAAAAAGTTCTTCTGTACAGATTCAATGCGTTCCTTATGAATAGTGTACTGGGGACACCATACGCATGACCCGTATTCGAGAATGGGACGAACAAGTGAGATGTAGAGGGTCTTTGTAAGATAAGGATCGTCAAATTCCTTAGACCATCTCTTAATAAAGCCTAAGACACCCATGGCTTTATTGACCATATTAGAAATATGATTGGAAAACTTAAGTTTTCGGTCCAAAAGAACCCCCAGATCATCAACTAGGGTGATTCTTTCCAAGGCACAACCACAAAGAGTATAAAAAGCATACTTTGGACTGGCTCGAGAGAATGTCATCAGCTTGCATTTAGAGCTGTTCAGGTTTAAAAAATTGACACAACACCAAGAATAAAAACTATTTAGGTCGGCTTGTAAGAGTGAGTGACAGTGGTCGTCTTTAAATTGGTAACAAAGCTTTACATCATCCGCATACATGAGAGTACGGGAGTTACGTATGACCAAAGGAAGGTCATTGATGAAAAGCGTAAAAAGTAGGGGACCGAGGTGACTCCCTTGAGGAACCCCAGATGTGGCATGAAGTGGGTTTGAAAGGGTGGTTTTAAAGAGGACTCTTTGAGTTCTGTCAGTCAGATAGCTAACAATCCAGCTAAGTATTTTTGGTGAAAAACCTAGAAGGTCAAGCTTATGTGCCAGAAGGGAGTGATTCACTGAGTCAAAAGCTTTACTGAAATCAGTATAAATAACATCAGTTTGAAGATTTTCCTGAAATCCTTTTACCACAAAGGATGTCAGCTCAAGTAAATTTGTCGTAGTTGAACGACGCTTTATAAATCCGTGTTGAAAAGGAGAAATAACGGACCTACAGGAATGTTGCAATTGAGGAGTTATAACATTCTCGAAAAATTTAGGTATAGCCGACAATTTAGAGATACCTCTATAATTGCTTGCATCAGACTTGCTGCCCTTTTTATGAAGGGGAATAATAAAAGATTCTTTCCAAATTGAAGGAAAGAGTGAAGTTTCTAACGACAGCGAAAATAGTTTGAGCAATGGCTTACTTAAGGAGTTGGCACAGAACCGAAGTATACAAGCGGGAACACCGTCAGGGCCTGGTGAGAAAACTGGCTTAACTAAATAAAGATCCTTGACAAGTGAGCTTTCGTTTAGAAAGGGAGTGAAAATACCATTCGAACTTGGAATGTTGTATGGATAAAAGTGAGTGTGATGTGTAGAAGGTGAATATGTCGTTTGAAAAAACTTTGCAAACAAATCGGCCATGGTTTGGTCGGTATCTGCACAAGCATTTTCAAACGTTAATTTCGTTGGAAATGCGGGAGACTTGCGCTTCGTGTTAACAAAACTATAAAACTGTTTGGGGTTCTGAGTAAACTGAACCTTGCAACGAGTTAAATAGTTCTTATAACATTTCGCTTTCAAGACTGTAAAATCTGACCGCGTGCTTAAGTAGCGAGAAAAGGCTGAAGGCGAATTATTGTTTTTATACTTTTTAAATAGACTCGACTTTAAATTTTTTAACCGTGACAACTCTCTTGTGAACCATGGCGGCTTACTCGAGGAAGTTGGATAAAAGCACGGAACACAAATATTAAAAAATGAATTAATTGTGTTATAAAAAATATTGGTCGCTACTGAAATATCTGTAGACAAATATAGTTCCGACCAATCAAAATTGGAAATTAACGAATTTAATAAGTTAAAATCTGCTTTTCTAAAGCAGCGTACACGATTACACAGTTTTTCATGTTTATCCATACACGCGACAAACTCAAAAGTAACTTCAAGAGTGGGATGGTAAGGGTCTTCAGGAAGAGAAAGTGGTTGTGTCCTGTTTAGACTCACTCTAGATGGATCGGAGACAAAGCATAAATCTAACGATCTGTTACTACAGTTTAAGATATGATTGACCTGTGACAATGACATATCAAACAGACCGTCGAAAAGGTCATGTTGCCGTGAAGGCAACAGAGTATTTGAGTCAACACTTGTTGTTCAATTACAATTAGAAATATTAAAGTCCCCAAGGACTGAAAAGTGATCCCTGTCTGATAACAGATTAAATATAGTCTTTATTGCCGACAAATGTTGCAAATAGACTGATAACTCCGATGACGGCGGAATATAAGTACAGGTTATATAATGAAAGAAGCCGGGGAAGTGTAATTTTACACAAAAAAATTCAATAGCAGATTGAATCTCCGGTTGTAAAAGTTCCGAATTGATGGTGGAATCAACTGCAATAAGAACTCCACCACCACGACGGTCAGGTCGATCACACCTGTAGGTTGTGTACTTATTTGGAAAGACTTCAGAGTTAAGGATCTCCGGCTTTAACCAAGTCTCAGTAAACACAACAACTTGAGAAGAAAAAGAGAGACTGTTTAAATATAAAGTTGAAAGTTTAGTACAAAGACCTCTAACATTTTGATATGAAAGAGTTAAGAAGCTTGTTAGTTTTTTTTGCTCGGATTTTTCTTGGCAGATGCTAAAGAAGGCAAAGGAAGTTTAATCGGTGGGCGATTTTTTTCTCCTTCTTTTGCTTCGAACTCTTTAAAAATTACGTGTTCCGGCCAAAATTGTGCGGAACATATAATGCCAAAGAGTTCGTTGGGGACACTTATTTTGAAGGACGATATGTCCCTCTCATAAGAAAACTTAAATTTTTCCACTTTTATATCCAAGGCTTGAATTTTTGCTTGAATATAAGCAGTAACATCGTTTGATGTGAGTTCAGGGGCAAGCCTGGAAACAAAAATTTGTTTCTTTTGTGGAACACCTACAAGCTTTTTGGGCGCCTCCGGTATAATACCAGAGCAGAGGTTCTCTTCTGGTAATCCAGAACTTGAACACGCCCTATGAAAATCTAATAACTGTGGCACAGGCAACGAGACCACAGCAGACATATCGGATGGTTTAGGCGTCACTGATTGCACACCCCCAATGACATTCTCTAGAAGAACCGCAGATCTCGTTACCATCGGAGGATTGGTGAACGGCATCAGCGGCTGTGTCACTGGCGTACCTGGCTGGTCAATTAGAGGGAGCTGGGTGGCGCTAACAGAAGACTTCTCTATCCGTGTGGATTTCTTACGCTTTGGGGATTCATTCAATAACTTAAGGTTATTGAAAGAAGAATCCAGCGCCGAGAACTGGTCGGAAAGTTTACGAAAACTTCCAAGCAGTTCCTTAAATCCAGTCTTCGTTTGACGCATAAACGAACACATGTCGTTCTCCACCTCCCTACACACATCACAGCAATAACGCAAACCAGTGCGCTTGGCTACGGCGTCAGCCGTCGGGCCAGAAAATCCGGCACACTTCGCGTGTACTACGTTGGTACATAGCCAGCACGAAATGCTTGCCTGGGCGGCAGTCACCTGCAGGCAGGATTTTTTGAAACAGATTACCCCGTCCATTATAGTGGGCACCTACTGTACAACGAGAAATGCCAAAAAGAAAACGAACAAAAACAAGAAGAGGTATGTGCGCGAGAGAAAGAATTTGCGCGCGTAAAGAGCAGTGAGCACAGAGAGCAGAAAGATAGAGCAACAACAGTGCAGCAAAGAGAGCGGCAAAGTGTGAGAGCTGCTTAGGCGCACTCAAAGAATTAGGAGAGATAAAGAGAGAGCTATAGCGGTGAACTAACTACAACAACGTCGCTTACCGAAAATAAGAAGACCAAAACAAAACACTGGACAAGCAGAACCAATGCACGACAAATGTAAAATTAGCAAAGTTTAGTTTGACTAATCTACAATATAAGGCATGCACACGCGTCGTGAACGGGCTAGGTTAGGTTAGGTTGTATCGGCAGGCCCCCTAATGGGGGCCTCACATAGATCAGTATGATCCTTAGTGCGGCCGATAAGTGATGGAGGCTGTTAATTTCTTAGTTTAATTATCCCAGTCTGGTATGCTGGTAAGTTTGGCGAAAGCCAGGAGTTTTTGGGGTGCCAGGCCCGCTGCTTCTTCTAGTGATGCAAGCAGGGGGCGTCCCAGGTACTTCGCTCTCGAGGTCATGAGAGCGGGGCAGTCGCAGATGAGGTGCTCCAGAGTTTCTCTTGCATCTGGTTCCCTGCATTTCCTGCATTCGTCATTGTCGGTGATGCCCAGCTTTTTAGCATGAGTTGCGGTCAGGCAGTGGCCCGTGAGTATGCCCATCATTGTTCTACAGTCTCTTCTCGGGAGCTGAATGACATAATGGGCTAATTTCGCGTTTGCGTTGTTGCACATAGTGCGGGTTATTTTGCAGTTTTTTGTGTTGTGCCATCTTCTTCCTGCTATTACCGCAGCGCCTTGTTCTAGGCTGTGGCTTATTGATCGCAGAGGTGGCTTCAGATCTTCAACTGTCAGCTGTCTAGATTCGGCACCCTCTTTCGCTAGCCTGTCTGCCATCTCGTTTCCGTCAATGCCCTGGTGGCTGGGAACCCAGAAGATGCGCACCTTCGATCGGGTGCTTAGTGCATCTAATGCTTCCCTGCTTGCCATTACACTTTTGGAGCTGATGACGTAGGACTGCAAAGATTTGATAGCCGCCTGACTGTCGACTAGGATGTTGACCCGATTTTTGTTGAGATTTGTCGCAAGTTCTGCCGCCTTCCTTATAGCAAAGACCTCCGCCTGGAAGATGCTACAGTAATCCGGCAACTTGTACGACACTTGAATGAGCGGATCCTCACAGTAGACCGCGGCGCCCACGCCGGCTTCCATTTTAGATCCGTCCGTAAATAGCTTTGTTGCGTTTTCGTCCATGCCAATTTTCCAATCATCATGACCCATTAGAGTGGGCGTTCTGGAGAAGTTGTTTATTGGGGTCATATAGTCCGTGCTATTGAATGACTCTCCTCCCACTTCGCTATGCCCATAGTTTGCGAAGGCCATGTGTCCCGTAGCACGAAGGCGTTGCGCGGTCTTCTGTGCTAGTAGTTTGGCCTGTATGTCAATTGGGAGAACTCCGAGTATCACTTCCAAGGCCTTTGTTGGAGTAGATCTCAGTGCCCCAGTAATGCACATCAATGCACGTCTTTGTACCCTTTCCATTGTTAGGAGGTATGTGGATTTCTTAGTGGCCCTCCACCATACTAGGATACCGTAGAGTAGTATTGGACGAACAATTGAGATGAAGATCCAGTGCATTAGTCTGGGAGACAAGCCCCACGTGCTACTTAGCATCTTTTGCGATGCGTAAAGTGCATTTGTGGCTTTCTTAACCCTTTCCTCGACATTGGGTTTCCAGCTCAGTTTGCTGTCCAATACTATTCCTAGATATTTTACGCTCTTTTTTGGCTCGAGCATGGCACCGTTTATAGATGGCGGAGTCCATTGCGGTATCTTGTATCTCTTGGTAAAGAGAATTAGATCCGTCTTGTCCGCATTGATACTGAGTCCGACTTCCATCGCCCACTTCAGTATTTCTTTTAGTGTATTGTCCATGACAGAGCTGATTGTCATTGGACATTTGCCCACGATAATTATGGCTATGTCGTCTGCATAGGCGGTTATCTTGGGGGCTTTCCGTTTAAATTTCCTTAAGACGTCGTTTACCACTAGATTCCACAACAGCGGCGACAGCACTCCGCCTTGTGGCGTGCCTCTGTGTGCTGCTTTAGTTATGGTCGTGGTTCCCCATTCGGCTCTTACTCTTCTGCAGCTCAATAGATTGCATATCCAAGAGTTGACAGCTTCATGGGTTTCTGCGGCTCTCAAGCTCCGCATGATCGCTTCCGTAGATACATTGTTGAATGCACCTGAGATATCCAGGAACGCTCCTAAGGCAAATTCCTTGTGGTGTAGGGCTTTTTCGATGGTGGCTACTAGGGAGTGTAGCGCCGTTTCCACCGATTTCCCTTTTGTGTATGCGTGTTGGTTGGATTCTACGAGTCGGTCTATGCCTCCTCTTATGTGTAGATCCAGAAGTTTCTCGAAGGTTTTTAGCAGGAAGGAGGTGAGACTTATCGGTCTGTAATCTTTCGGCTGCATGTGACTGCATTTTCCTGCTTTTGGCAGGAACACAACACGTGCTGTCCTCCAGGGTACCGGTACATATCCCTGCCTCAGACATGCTTTGAATATCGATTCCAGCCATGGAGTGACCTTTTCTTTGGTCTTCTGTAGCATGGCTGGTATTATGCCATCCAAGCCAGGGGATTTATAACTTTCAAACGAGTCTATGGCCCACTGGATTTTATGTGGTGTGATTATGTTCCCAGGTACGTCGGATACTGGGTTCGTGTGCATTTGTTGTTGCGGATCGAGTACATCTGTGCATCCGGGGAAGTGCTCGCTTAGAAGGGCGTTAGTCGCTTCCCTGCTGCTACTCGTCCATTGGCCATCGCTGGTTCTTAGTTGGCTCTGGATTGCCGGTTGGCTCGACAGAAGCTTCCTAAGCCTAGCGGTTTCTGTGACCTTCTCTATGCCGGAGCAGAAGGATCTCCAGGAGTTCCTTTTGGCTGTCTGGACCTTTTTCTTAAAGTCGCGGAGCCTTATTCTGTATTCTTCCCATACAAGATCTTCATCCGCTTGTTTGGCCAGTTTGAAGATTTCTTGTAGGTCTGTGCGTTGTGCCTTCAATTCTGGGTTCCACCAGGGTGGCCTGTGCTTCCTTCTTACACTTGAGGTTTTGCACGCTGCGTTGAAGGCCGAGGTTAGGTGGTGACAGAGAGTCTTCACGGACTTCTCAGTGTCTGTCGTTGATGTGATCGGTGATGGTGCTGGGAGTGTCCTTGTCACTTTGGTCTTAAACATATCCCAGTTGGTATTCCTGGGATTCTTGTAAAGACTTTTTGTCACTTTGCACTCGAGTTGAACTTTGAACTGGATATACCTGTGATCAGAGAAGGAGGGTTTGCTGAGAACCCTCCACTCAGTGACTTCGGTATTTGTTCCAGACGCGAGTGTTAAATCTATAACGCTTGATGAGGTGGGACCCACGTAGGTGGGTTCCTCCCCCCCTGTTCGCGATCTTAAGATTATGTTTAAGAATAAAGTCTAGAAGCGACTCACCCCTATTGTTTGCGTCCTTGCAGCCCCAAAGGGTGTGATGGGCGTTGGCGTCGGCGCCTATCACCAGGGGTTGCCTCTTCTGGCTCACCTCCTGTATCAGACGCTCCGTCTCCTCCGTCGGTGATTCCCTGTCATGCGCTAGATAGCAGGACGCCATTAGGAGTGGTTCGTCCCTGCAACCCTCTAGCGCTATCACCGTGATGTCGTCAGTGCTGTAATTGGACATAAGATAAGCGTAGATGCCTTTTCTTACAAGAATTGCAGTTCTAGCTCTACTTACGGTGGTCGGGTGGAAGATGGAGTAGTTGCTAGACCCTAGCCCAGCGATCTTGTTGCCCGACGCGATCCAGGGCTCCTGGACTAGGGCCACGTCGACGGACTCCTCCTCCAGGGTTAGAAGGAGCTCCGCCGACGCCAACTTGCTCTTATGGAGGTTTAACTGAAGGATCTGTAGCTTCATGGCTATTTTCAGATTCCTTCTGCTTGGATGGGTTGGCTATGATAGTCAGGTCACCATCCTCCTCCGTTTCATCATCGATATCGAGGCTGTTGGCCGCGTCGGTCAAGGCTTCAAGGTCCTTTTCCACCTCGCCGGCCTCCAGCGTGTTGGCGTTGGCATCGTTCGGGTGGCGCTTCTTGAGTCGTAGGTATACATTGCCTACTCCCCACGCCATCTTCCCGAACCTTGGGTACAACAGATCCTCGGCCTCCTTATTGATCTGGAGGACCATCTGTTGGCCGTTGCCTTCCGGCTTGCCAACGTGTAGTACCTTCCAGTCGGCGGTAGGCACGTCCGGATTCTGCCATCGGAGCAGTTTGAGCGCCTGTTCCTTAGGTACGACCCTTGGGAAGAGTACCTTCGCTTTTGGTACTGACGGAATACAGGTTCTGTCAACTACCTCCAGCTTAGCACCTTCCCAGGGAGCGACCATCTTGGATACAGTGAACGGGCTAGCAAAAGAGAAATTTAAATTTAGATATTTAAACAAAACACCGGTTGTTTTGAATTCAAATCAAAAAATCAAATCGAAGCGCACAAAAAAAACACGTCCGTTCACTGTGAAAGTTGATAGATGAGTTATGTACGAATTTTCCGTTTTTTGGCCCGTTTAGAAGATATAGCCTCCTAAATAAATATTTTTTGAAAATTCGTTATTTGTTGATTGATTCTTGAAAATCTCGACGAAATGAGACCAAAATATTATGTACGAATTCTCCGTTTTTTGGCTAGTTTTAGAGATATAGCCTCCTAAAAAAATATTTTTTGAAAATCCATTATTTGTTGATTGATTGTCGAAAATCTCGGCGAAATGAGACTAAAATATTATGTACGAATTTTCCGTTATTTGGGTAGTTTAGTAGATATGGACTCCTTAAAAAATGTTTTTTGAAAATCCGTTATTTGTTGATTGATTCTTGAACATCTCGACGAAATGAGACCAAAATATTATGTACGAATTTTCCATTTTTTAGGCTAGTTTAGGAGATATTGACTCCTTAATAAATATTTTTGGAAAATCCGTTATCTGTTGATTGATTCTTCAATATCTCGACGAAATGAGACCAAAGTATTATGTACGAATTTTTCATTATTATGCTTGTTTAGGAGATATAGCCTCCTTAATAAATATTTTTGGAAAATCTGTTATCTGTTGATTGATTCTTCATTATCTCGACGAAATGAGACCAAAGTATTATGTACGAATTTTCCGTTTTTTGGGTAGTTTAGGAGATAAAGCCTCCTTAAAAAAATATTTTTGAAAAATCCGTTATTTGTTGATTGATTCTAGAATATCCTGACGAAATGAGTTCAAAATATTATGTACGAATTTTCCGTTATTTGGCTAGTTTAGGAGATATGGACTTCTTAAAAAATCTTTTTTGAAAATCAGCTATTTGTTGATTGATTCTTGAAAATCTCAGCGAAATGAAACTTAAAAATTATGTCAAATTTTCCGTTTTTTGGCAAGTTTAGGAGATATAGACTCCTTATAAATATTTTTGGAAAATCCGTTATGTGTTGATTGATTCTTCATTATCTCGACGAAATGAGACTAAAGTATTATGAACGAATTTTCCGTTTTTTGGGTAGTTTAGGAGATAAAGCCTCTTTAAAAAAATATTTTTGAAAAATCCGTTATTTGTTGATTGATTCTAGAATATCTTGACGAAATGAGTTCAAAATATTATGTACGAATTTTCCGTTATTTGGCTAGTTTAGGAGATATGGACTTCTTAAAAAATCTTTTTTGAAAATCAGTTATTTGTTGATTGATTCTTGAAAATCTCGGCGAAATGAAACTGAAATATTATGTCGAATTTTCCGTTTTTTGGCTAGTTTAGGAGATATAGCCTCCTTAAAATATATTTTGTGAAAATCCGTTATTTGTTGATTGATTCTAGAATATATTGACAAATTAAGACCAATATAATATATGTATATTTTTGAAAATCCGTTATTTGTTGATTGATTCTTGAACATCTCGACGAAATGAGACCAAAATATTATGTACGAATTTTCCATTTTTAGGCTAGTTTAGGAGATATTGACTCCTTAATAAATATTTTTGGAAAATCCGTTATCTGTTGATTGATTCTTCAATATCTCGACGAAATGAGACCAAAGTATTATGTACGAATTTTTCGTTTTTTGGGTAGTTTAGGAGATAAAGCATCTTTAAAAAAATGTTTTTTGAAAATACGTTATTTGTTGATTGATTCTTGAACATCTCGGCGAAATGAGACCAAAATATTATGTATGAATTTTCCGTTTTTTGGCTAGTTTAGGAGATATAGCCTCCTTAAAATATATTTTGTGAAAATCCCTTATTTGTTGATTGATTCTAGAATATATTGACAAATTAAGACCAAAATAATAAATGTATATTTTTTGAAAATCCGTTATTTGTTGATTGATTCTTGAAAATCTCGACGAAATGAGACCAAATTATTATGTACGAATTTTCCATTTTTTAGGCTAGTTTAGGAGATATAGACTCCTTAATAAATATTTTAGGAAAATCCGTTATCTGTTGATTGATTCTTAAAAATCTCGGCGAAATGAGACCAAAGTATTATTTACGAATTTTTCATTATTATGCTTGATTAGGAGATATAGCCTCCTAAATAAATATTTTTGGAAAATCCGTTATCTGTTGATTGATTCTTCAATATCTCGACGAAATAAGACCAAAGTATTATGTACGAATTTTCCGTTTTTTGGCTAGTTTAGAAGATATAGCCTCCTAAATAAATATTTTTTGAAAATTCGTTATTTGTTGATTGATTCTTGAAAATCTCTACGAAATGAGACCAAAATATTATGTACGAATTTTCCGTTTTTTGGCTAGTTTTGGAGATATAGACTCCTAAAAATATATTTTTTGAAAATCCATTATTTGTTGATTGATTGTCGAAAATCTCGGCGAAATGAGACTAAAATATTACGTACGAATTTTCCGTTTTTTGGCTAGTTTAGGAGATATAGCCTCCTTAAAATATATTTTGTGAAAATCCGATATTTGTTGATTGATTCTAGAATATTTTGACAAATTAAGACCAAAATGTTATGTACGACTTTTTCGTTTTTTGGGTAGTTTAGAAAATATAGCCTCTTTAAAATAGATTTTTGGAAAATCCGTTATTTGTTGATTGATTCTTGAATATCTCGTCGAAATGAGACTAAAATATTATGTACGAATTTTCAGTTATTTGGCTAGTTTAGTAGATATGGACTCCTTAAAAAATGTTTTTTGAAAATCCGTTATCTGTTGATTGATTCTTCAATATCTCGACGAAATGAGACCAAAATATTATGTACGAATTCTCCGTTTTTTGGCTAGTTTTAGAGATATAGCCTCCTAAAAAAATATTTTTTGAAAATCCATTATTTGTTGATTGATTGTCGAAAATCTCGGCGAAATGAGACTAAAATATTATGTACGAATTTTCCGTTATTTGGGTAGTTTAGTAGATATGGACTCCTTAAAAAATGTTTTTTGAAAATCCGTTATTTGTTGATTGATTCTTGAACATCTCGGCGAAATGAGACCAAAATATTATGTACGAATTTTCCGTTTTTTGGCTAGTTTAGGAGATATAGACTCCTTATAAATATTTTTGGAAAATCCGTTATGTGTTGATTGATTCTAGAATATATTGACAAATTAAGACCAATATAATATATGTATATTTTTGAAAATCCGTTATTTGTTGATTGATTCTTGAACATCTCGACGAAATGAGACCAAAATATTATGTACGAATTTTCCATTTTTTAGGCTAGTTTAGGAGATATTGACTCCTTAATAAATATTTTTGGAAAATCCGTTATCTGTTGATTGATTCTTCAATATCTCGACGAAATGAGACCAAAGTATTATGTACGAATTTTTCATTATTATGCTTGTTTAGGAGATATAGCCTCCTTAATAAATATTTTTGGAAAATCTGTTATCTGTTGATTGATTCTTCATTATCTCGACGAAATGAGACCAAAGTATTATGTACGAATTTTCCGTTTTTTGGGTAGTTTAGGAGATAAAGCCTCCTTAAAAAAATATTTTTGAAAAATCCGTTATTTGTTGATTGATTCTAGAATATCCTGACGAAATGAGTTCAAAATATTATGTACGAATTTTCCGTTATTTGGCTAGTTTAGGAGATATGGACTTCTTAAAAAATCTTTTTTGAAAATCAGCTATTTGTTGATTGATTCTTGAAAATCTCAGCGAAATGAAACTTAAAAATTATGTCAAATTTTCCGTTTTTTGGCAAGTTTAGGAGATATAGACTCCTTATAAATATTTTTGGAAAATCCGTTATGTGTTGATTGATTCTTCATTATCTCGACGAAATGAGACTAAAGTATTATGAACGAATTTTCCGTTTTTTGGGTAGTTTAGGAGATAAAGCCTCTTTAAAAAAATATTTTTGTAAAATCCGTTATTTGTTGATTGATTCTAGAATATCTTGACGAAATGAGTTCAAAATATTATGTACGAATTTTCCGTTATTTGGCTAGTTTAGGAGATATGGACTTCTTAAAAAATCTTTTTGAAAATCAGTTATTTGTTGATTGATTCTTGAAAATCTCGGCGAAATGAAACTGAAATATTATGTCGAATTTTCCGTTTTTTGGCTAGTTTAGGAGATATAGCCTCCTTAAAATATATTTTGTGAAAATCCGTTATTTGTTGATTGATTCTAGAATATATTGACAAATTAAGACCAATATAATATATGTATATTTTTGAAAATCCGTTATTTGTTGATTGATTCTTGAACATCTCGACGAAATGAGACCAAAATATTATGTACGAATTTTCCATTTTTTAGGCTAGTTTAGGAGATATTGACTCCTTAATAAATATTTTTGGAAAATCCGTTATCTGTTGATTGATTCTTCAATATCTCGACGAAATGAGACCAAAGTATTATGTACGAATTTTTCGTTTTTTGGGTAGTTTAGGAGATAAAGCATCTTTAAAAAAATGTTTTTTGAAAATACGTTATTTGTTGATTGATTCTTGAACATCTCGGCGAAATGAGACCAAAATATTATGTATGAATTTTCCGTTTTTTGGCTAGTTTAGGAGATATAGCCTCCTTAAAATATATTTTGTGAAAATCCCTTATTTGTTGATTGATTCTAGAATATATTGACAAATTAAGACCAAAATAATAAATGTATATTTTTTGAAAATCCGTTATTTGTTGATTGATTCTTGAAAATCTCGACGAAATGAGACCAAATTATTATGTACGAATTTTCCATTTTTTAGGCTAGTTTAGGAGATATAGACTCCTTAATAAATATTTTAGGAAAATCCGTTATCTGTTGATTGATTCTTAAAAATCTCGGCGAAATGAGACCAAAGTATTATTTACGAATTTTTCATTATTATGCTTGATTAGGAGATATAGCCTCCTAAATAAATATTTTTGGAAAATCCGTTATCTGTTGATTGATTCTTCAATATCTCGACGAAATAAGACCAAAGTATTATGTACGAATTTTCCGTTTTTTGGCTAGTTTAGAAGATATAGCCTCCTAAATAAATATTTTTTGAAAATTCGTTATTTGTTGATTGATTCTTGAAAATCTCTACGAAATGAGACCAAAATATTATGTACGAATTTTCCGTTTTTTGGCTAGTTTTGGAGATATAGACTCCTAAAAATATATTTTTTGAAAATCCATTATTTGTTGATTGATTGTCGAAAATCTCGGCGAAATGAGACTAAAATATTACGTACGAATTTTCCGTTTTTTGGCTAGTTTAGGAGATATAGCCTCCTTAAAATATATTTTGTGAAAATCCGATATTTGTTGATTGATTCTAGAATATTTTGACAAATTAAGACCAAAATGTTATGTACGACTTTTTCGTTTTTTGGGTAGTTTAGAAAATATAGCCTCTTTAAAATAGATTTTTGGAAAATCCGTTATTTGTTGATTGATTCTTGAATATCTCGTCGAAATGAGACTAAAATATTATGTACGAATTTTCAGTTATTTGGCTAGTTTAGTAGATATGGACTCCTTAAAAAATGTTTTTTGAAAATCCGTTATCTGTTGATTGATTCTTCAATATCTCGACGAAATGAGACCAAAGTATTATGTACGAATTTTCCGTTTTTTGGGTAGTTTAGGAGATAAAGCCTCTTTAAAAAATATTTTTGAAAAATCCGTTATTTGTTGATTGATTCTAGAATATCTTGACGAAATGAGTTCAAAATATTATGTACGAATTTTCCGTTTTTTTGGCTAGTTTACGAGATATAGCCTCCTTAAAATATATTTTGTGAAAATCTCTTATTTGTTGATTGATTCTTGAAAATCTCGACGAAATGAGACCAAATTATTATGTACGAATTTTCCGTTTTTTGGCTAGTTTAAGAGATATAGCCCCCTTAAAATATAAATTATTATGTACGAATTTTCCGTTTTTTGGCTAGTTTAAGAGATATAGCCCCCTTAAAATATATTTTGTGAAAATCCGTCATTTGTTGATTGATTCTAGAATATATTGACAAATTGAGACCAATATAATATATGTATATTTTAGAAAATCCGTTATTTTTTGATTGATTCTTGAAAATCTCGACGAAATGAGACCAAAATATTATGTACGAATTTTCCATTTTTTAGGCTAGTTTAGGAGATATAGACTCCTTAATAAATATTTTTGGAAAATCCGATATCTGTTGATTGATTCTTCAATATCTCGACGAAATGAGACTAAAGTATTATGTACGAAATTTCCTTTTTTTGGGTAGTTTAGGAGATAAACCCTCTTTAGAAAAATATTTTTGGAAAATCCGTTATTTGTGATTGATTCTAGAATATCTTGACGAAATGAGTTCAAAATACTATGTACGAATTTTCCGTTATTTGGCTAGTCTACGAGATATGGACTCCTTAAAAAATGTTTTTTGAAAATCCGTAATTTGTTGATTGATTCTTGAACATCTCTGCGAAATGAGAGCAAAATATTTTGTACGAATTTTCCGTTTTTTTGGAAGGTTTAGGAGATATAGCCTCCTTAAAATATATTTTGTGAAAATCCGTTATTTGTTGATTGATTCTAGAATATTTTGACAAATTAAGACCAAAATATTATGTACGACTTTTTCGTTTTTTGGGTAGTTTAGAAAATATAGCCTCTTTAAAATAGATTTTTGGAAAATCCGTTATTTGTTGATTGATTCTTGAACTTCTCGGCAAAATGAGACCAAAATATTATATACGAATTTTCCGTTATTTGGCTAGTTTGGAAGATATAGCCTCCTTAAAATATATTTTGTGAAAATCCGTTATTTGTTGATTGATTCTAGAATATTTTGACAAATTAAGACCAAAATATTATGTACGACTTTTTCGTTTTTTGGGTAGTTTAGAAAATATAGCCTCTTTAAAATAGATTTTTGGAAAATCCGTTATTTGTTGATTGATTCTTGAACTTCTCGGCAAAATGAGACCAAAATATTATATACGAATTTTCCGTTATTTGGCTAGTTTGGAAGATATAGCCTCCTTAAAAAATATTTTTTGAAAATCCATTATTTGTTGATTGATTCTTGAAAATCTCGGCGAAATGAGACTAAAATATTATATACGAATTTTCCGTTATTTGGCTAGTTTAGTAGATATGGACTCCTTAAAAAATGTTTTTTGAAAATCCGTTATCTGTTGATTGATTCTTCAATATCTCGACGAAATGAGACCAAAGTATTATGTACGAATTTTCCGTTTTTTGGGTAGTTTAGGAGATAAAGCATCTTTAAAAAATATTTTTGAAAAATCCGTTATTTGTTGATTGATTCTAGAATATCTTGAAGAAATGAGTTTAACATATTATGTACGAATTTTCCGTTATTTGGCTATGTACGAATTTTCCGTGTTTTTGGTAGTTTAGGAGATAAAGCCTCTTAAAAAAAATATTTTTGGAAAATCCGTTATTTTTTGATTGATTCTTGAAAATCTCGACGAAATGACACCAAAATATTATGTACGAATTTTCCATTTTTTAGGCTAGTTTAGGAGATATAGACTCCTTAATAAATGTTTTTGGAAAATCCGATATCTGTTGATTGATTCTTCAATATTTTGACGAAATGAGACCAAAGTATTATGTACGAATTTTCCGTTTTTTGGGTAGTTTAGGAGATAAACCCTCTTTAGAAAAATATTTTTGGAAAATCCGTTATTTGTTGATTGATTCTTGAACATCTCTGCGAAATGAGACCAAAATATTATGTACGAATTTTCCTATTTTTGACTAGTTTAGGAGATACAGCCTCCTTAAAATATATTGTGTGAAAATCCGTTATTTGTTGATTGATTCTAGAATATTTTGACAAATTAAGACCAAAATATTATGTACGAATTTTCCATTTTTTGGCTAGTTTAGGAGATATAGCCTCCTTCATAAATATTTTTGGAAAATCCGTTGTTTGTTGATTGATTCTTGAACATCTCGGCGAAATGAGACCAAAATGTTATGTACGATTTTCCGTTTTTTTGCTAGATTAGAAGATATAGCCTCCTTAAAATATATTTTTTGAAAATCCGCTATCTGTTGATTGATTCTAGAATATCTTGACGAAATGAGTTCAAAATATTATGTACGAATTTTCCGGTATTTGGCTAGTTTAGGAGATATGGACTCCTTAAAAAATGTTTTTTGAAAATCCGTTATTTGTTGATTGATTCTTGAAAATCTCGACGAAATGAGACCAAAGTATTATGTACGAATTTTCCGTTTTTTGGGTAGTTTAGGAGATAAAGCATCTTTAAAAAAATATTTTTGGAAAATCCGTTATTTGTTGATTGATTCTAGAATATCTTGACGAAATGAGTTCAAAATATTATGTACGAATTTTCCGTTATTTGGCTAGTTTAGGAGATATGGACTCCTTAAAAAATGTTTTTTGAAAATCCGTTATTTGTTGATTGATTCTTGAAAATCTCGACGAAATGAGACCAAAGTATTATGTACGAATTTTCCGTTTTTTGGGTAGTTTAGGAAATAAAGCCTCTTAAAAAAAATATTTTTGGAAAATCCTCCTTAAAGTATATTTTGTGAAAATCCCTTATTTGTTGATTGATTCTAGAATATCTTGACAAATTAAGACCAAAATAATAAATGTTTTTTTTTTGAAAATCCGTTATTTGTTGATTGATTCTTGAAAATCTCGACGAAATGAGACCAAAGTATTATGTACGAATTTTCCGCGTTTTGGGTAGTTTAGGAGATAAAGCCTCTTTAAAAAAATGTTTTTTGAAAATACGCTATTTGTTGATTGATTCTTGAACATCTCGGCGAAATGAGACCAAAATATTATGTATGAATTTTCCGTTTTTTGGCTAATTTAGGAGATATAGCCGCCTTAAAATATATTTTGTGAAAATCCCTTATTTGTTGATTGATTCTAGAATATATTGACAAATTAAGACCAAAATAATAAATGTATATTTTTTGAAAATCCGTTATTTGTTGATTGATTCTTGAAAATATCGACGAAATGAGACCAAATTATTATGTACGAATTTTCCATTTTTTAGGCTATTTTAGGAGATATAGACTCCTTAATAAATATTTTTGGAAAATCCGTTATCTGTTGATTGATTCTTCAATATCTCGACGAAATGAGACCAAAGTATTATGTACGAATTTTCCGCGTTTTGGGTAGTTTAGGAGATAAAGCCTCTTTAAAAAAATGTTTTTTGAAAATACGCTATTTGTTGATTGATTCTTGAACATCTCGGCGAAATGAGACCAAAATATTATGTACGAATTTTCCGTTTTTTGGCTAATTTAGGAGATATAGCCGCCTTAATATATATTTTGTGAAAATCCCTTATTTGTTGATTGATTCTAGAATATCTTGACAAATTAAAACCAAAATAATAAATGTTTTTTTTTGAAAATCCGTTATTTGTTGATTGATTCTTGAAAATCTCGACGAAATGAAACCAAAGTATTATGTACGAATTTTCCGTTTTTTGGGTAGTTTAGGAGATAAAACCTCTTTAAAAAATGTTTTTTGAAAATCCGTTATTTGTTGATTGATTCTTGAACATCTCGGCGAAATGAGACCAAAATATTATGTACGAATTTTCCGTTTTTTTGGCTAGTTTAGGAGATATAGCCTCCTTAAAATATATTTTGTGAAAATCCGTTATTTGTTGATTGATTCCAGAATATATTGACAAATTAAGACCAAAATAATATATATATATTTTTTGAAAATCCGTTATTTGTTGATTGATTCTTAAAAATCTCGGCGAAATGACACCAAAGTATTATATACGAATTTTTCATTATTATGCTTGTTTAGGAGATATCGCCTCCTTAAAAATTATTTTTTGAAAATCCGTTATCTGTTGATTGATTCTTCAATATCTCGACGAAATGAGACCAAAGTATTATGTACGAATTTTCCGTGTTTTTGGTAGTTTAGGAGATAAAGCCTCTTAAAAAAAATATTTTTGGAAAATCCGTTATTTGTTGACTGATTCTTGAAAATCTCGACGAAATAAGACCAAAGTATTATGTACGAATTTTCCGTTTTTTGGGTAGTTTAGGAGATAAAGCCTCTTTAAAAAAATATTTTTGGAAAATCCGTTATTTGTTGATTGATTCTAGAATATCTTGACGAAATGAGTTCAAAATATTATGTACGAATTTTCCGTTTTTTGGCTAGTTTAGAAGATATAGCCCCTTTAAAATAGATTTTTGGAAAATCCGTTATTTGTTGATTGATTCTTAAAAATCTCGGCGAAATGAGACCAAAGTATTATTTACGAATTTTTCATTATTATGCTTGTTTAGAAGACATAGCCTCCTTAATAAATATTTTTGGAAAATCCGTTATCTGTTGATTGATTCTCAAAAATCTCGGCAAAATGAGACTAAAATATTATGTACGAATTTTCCGTTATTTGGCTAGTTTAGGAGATACAGCCTCCTTAATAAATATTTTTGGAAAATCCGTTATCTGTTGATTGATTCTTCAATATCTCGACGAAATAAGACCAAAGTATTATGTACGAATTTTCCGTTTTTTGGGTAGTTTAGGAGATAAAGCCTCTTTAAAAAAATATTTTTGGAAAATCCGTTATTTGTTGATTGATTCTAGAATATCTTGACGAAATGAGTTCAAAATATTATGTACGAATTTTCCGTTATTTGGCTAGTTTAGGAGATATGGACTTCTTAAAAAATGTTTTTTGAAAATCCGTAAGTTGTCGATTGATTCTTGAACATCTCTGCGAAATGAGACCAAAATATTATGTACGAATTTTTCGTTTTTTGGATAGTTTAGGAGATATAGCCTCCTTAAAATATATCTTGTGAAAATCCGTTATTTGTTGATTGACTCTAGAATATTTTGACAAATTAAGACCAAAATATTATGTACGAATTTTTCGTTTTTTGGGTAGTTTAGAAGATATAGCCCCTTTAAAATAGATTTTTGGAAAATCCGTTATTTGTTGATTGATTCTTAAAAATCTCGGCGAAATGAGACCAAAGTATTATATACGAATTTTTCATTATTATGCTTGTTTAGAAGATATAGCCTCCTTAATAAATATTTTTGGAAAATCCGTTATCTGTTGATTGATTCTTAAAAATCTCGGCAAAATGAGACTAAAATATTATGTACGAATTTTCCGTTATTTGGCTAGTTTTGGAGATACAGCCTCCTTAATAAATATTTTTGGAAAATCCGTTATCTGTTGATTGATTCTTCAATATCTCGACGAAATGAGACCAAAGTATTATGTACGAATTTTCCGTTTTTTGGGTAGTTTAGGAGATATAGCCCCTTTAAAATAGATTTTTGGAAAATCCGTTATTTGTTGATTGATTCTTAAAAATCTCGGCGAAATGAGACCAAAGTATTATTTACGAATTTTTCATTATTATGCTTGTTTAGAAGATAATAATAATCCGTTATCTGTTGATTGATTCTTCATTATCTCGACGAAATGAGACCAAAATATTATGTACGAATTTTCCATTTTTTAGGCTAGTTTTGGAGATATAGCCTCCTAAAAAAATATTTCTTGAAAATCCATTATTTGTTGATTGATTGTCGAAAATCTCGGCGAAATGAGACTAAAATAGTATGTACGAATTTTCCGTTATTTGGCTAGTTTAGTGGATATGGACTCCTTAAAAAATGTTTTTTGAAAATCCGTTATTTGTTGATTGATTCTTGAACATCTCGGCGAAATGAGACCAAAATATTTTGTACGAATTTTCCGTTTTTTGGCTAGCTTAGGAGATATAGCCTCTTTAAAATATATTTTGTGAAAATCTTTTATTTGTTGATTGATTCTAGAATATATTGACAAATTAAGACCAAAATAGTAAATGTATATTTTTTGAAAATCCGGTATTTGTTTATTGATTCTTGAAAATCTCGACGAAATGAGACCAAATTATTATGTACGAATTTTCCGTTTTTTGGCTAGTTTAGGAGATATAGACTCCTTATAAATATTTTTGGAAAATCCGTTATGTGTTGATTGATTCTTAAAAATCTCGGCTAAATGACACCAAAGTATTATTTACGAATTTTTCATTATAATGCTTGTTTAGGAGATATAGCCTCCTTAATAATTATTTTTGGAAAATCCTGTGAGAAATATAAATATTACTAATTGGCAACGCACTCTTATACGCATTATTCACATTTGTATAAGTATAAGTCACACTAAATATTTGTAAGCGCCTTTCATGACGCAACATTGAATTAGTCTTAATTGAACTGTCATCACATGAAGAACACGATATAATAAATTCATCAGGTTATGGGCCCAGGGAGCTCAATAAATACAATTGTGCGCGAAGTTATTATATCGAATTAGTAAAGAAAGTGAATAGCAAATATTCTGGACTTTCTTGTTTGTAACAATGAATTCAATAATGAACTCGATAGAGAAATTGGACGACAATAATTATGGTGCGTGGGTCGTGCAAATGAAAAGCGTGCTCATACATGCCGAGTTGTGGGGCTACGTGTGTGGACTAAAAGTGAAACTTGAAAGTGATAGTCCCGAGAAAAAATTGGATTTTGATGCCAAAGATGAAAAGGCTCTCGCGAGCATTATGCTCTGCATTAAGGCATCCCAAATAAACAATGTCAAGAATTGCGTAACTGCTGAAAGTGCTTGGAAAAAACTAAAAGAAATCCATATGCCCGCAGGTCCCGCGCGTCGTGTTCAATTGCTGAGACAACTGTTGTATATAAAGTTGACAGACTCAGAAAATATGGCATCGCACATAGCTAAATTTTCAGACTTAATTGAAAAACTTTCTGAAATTGATTTTACATTGGCCGATGAGTGTCTGTGCATATTGCTATTGTCTAGTTTGTCGGAATCTTTTGATAATTTTGTAGTTGCCATTGAATCTCGTGATTCGTTACCTTCGTTGGCTGCGTTAAAAATCAAATTACTCGAAGAGAGTGAGCGCCGAAATATGGATACAGAACAAAGCGGAGCGCAGAAAATGTTCTCGTCGCGACGTGAGAAAAGTACAGTCTCGCAAAATAAAAACTCTAAGCAGCGAGTGTGCTGGTGTTGCGGTCGTCAAGGGCACATCGCAACTAACTGTAAACATTCAAAGAAAACCAACGAAAAGAGAAACAATGAAGAGAGTGATAATAAGAAGTCGTATTCTGTGTTTGCTGCTGCGAACTACAACTACAATTTTTCGAAGAATATTTGGTGCTTGGACAGTGGTGCGACTGCACATTTGTGTAACGATAAATCGCTTTTTATACACATCAAACAGCACAAAGAAAGAATTGTGTTGGCCGGACAAAATTATATTGAAGCGATCGGTATCGGAACAGTGCGTTTACAGTGGAAATATAGTACAATTGATTTGACCGATGTACTTCTGGTTGAAAACATTCAATGTAATTTTATTTCCGTGGCGAAAGTGGTGAACAAGGGATTCACAGTAAATATTTCGAATGGCTGTGCACGCATAGAAAATCGCACGGGCGATATTGTTTGTGTTGCCAAGAAGCAAAACGATTTGTTTTTGTTTGAAACGAGCGAACAAAAATGTTTCAGCGCACAAACTGATAAAAACGGACTTATTAAATGGCACTATCGCTTTGGCCATTTAAATTTTGCCAGTATAAATAAAATGATGAAAAATCATATGGTTCATGGCTTAACATCCGAAAAATGTATAAATATGCAAAACTATGTGTGTGAGACTTGCGCAAAGTGCAAAATAAGTGAGAAGCAATTTCCTAAGCAGTCTTATAATCGGGCAAAGGACGTATTAGGTCTCATCCATACAGACATTTGTGGACCAATGCATAAGAGTTCGGTTGGCGGTGCTCGTTACTTTGCAACTTTTATTGACGATAAATCGCGATACGTTTACGTTTGTTTTTTGAAGACGCGAAGTGAAATTTTTGATAAGTTCAAAGAATTTAAAGCAATTGCGGAAACATCAACTGGTAGGAAAATAAAGTGTCTGAGAAGTGACAACGGGCGCGAGTATTTGAGTAGCGCATTTCAACAATTCCTAATCAACAATGGTATAAGGAGGCAGCTTACTGTGCCTCATACACCGCAGCAAAATGGTGTGGCAGAACGAGCGAACCGTACGTTGGTGGAGATGGCACGCAGCATGCTGGTTCATGCTGATCTCGACGAGAGTTTTTGGGCAGAGGCCATAAATACAGCTGCATATCTGCGCAACCGCTCTGAGACTTCGACGTTGACCGATATGACACCTTACGAGTCATGGAATGGCAAGAAACCAGGCGTAAGTCATCTACGAATATTTGGTAGTAGAGCTATCGTACTTAACAAGACGCACAGCAAGAAGTTTCAACCTAAAGGTGAGGAGCGAGTGTTGATTGGCTATTCTGCAACAGCAAAGGCATATCGTTTGTTTGACCCAAAAACAAGGAAGGTAACAGAGGCACGAGATGTTATATTTCTTGAAGATTCCCCTACAGACGACAGTGTGAGAGATCAGGGCTCAACAAACAGTAATGAAGTCACGCTGGTGATGGACGAGTCTAATTCTGCGTATAACATAGACGACAATGTTGAAGATGTGTCACTGGACGGTATGAACCATCATGAACAGCAACAAGAAGCAGCTAAAATTGGAGAAGGAGATTTGGTAGTCGACACAGCTGATGATTGCGGGAAGAGAGGACCTGGACGACCTAAGCTTATCTACACTGGGCAGCCCGGACGCCCTCGCAAGCAGTATAACATACTCAATGTTATGACAACTGATGATGTATCAGTGCCTGGAACTGTGGATGCAGCTTTGAATTCTCAACATGCAAAGTTTTGGAAGGCATCGATGCAGAAGGAGATAGCAAGTCTACAAGCCAACAAAACGTGGACGTTGACTGACCTACCAAAAGGAGAGAAGGCTATTGGTAGCAGATGGGTGTTCGCTGTCAAGCGTGACAAAAATGGCGAGGTGGATAAATTCAAGTCCCGTTTAGTGGCTAAAGGCTGTGCGCAGCGCTTTGGCATAAACTACAGCGAAACTTTCTCACCAGTAGCTAGGTATTCTACGATCAGGCTGGTGATTGCTCTGGCAGTTGAGCATGGTATGTATGTCCATCAAATGGATGTTTCTTCTGCTTATCTTAACAGTGAACTACGAGATTTGGTGTACATGCGCCAACCAGAGGGATTTGTTGACCAGAAGTTCCCTGAGCGTGTGTTAAAGCTGAACAAATCTTTGTACGGCTTAAAGCAGAGTGGGCGTGAGTGGAATGTGAAGCTAAATTCTGTTTTGGTGAAGATGGACTTCAACCCCTGCGCCAGCGAGCCGTGTCTATACATACGGCGGCAAGGTCAAACATTGGGCATCATAGTGGTGTATGTGGATGACATGATTGTGGCCAGTACCAGCAAAGATGACCTAAAAAGAATAAAGATGTCGATCGCTGACGAATTCGACGTCACTGATGGCGGTCAGTTGAACCATTTTCTTGGAATGGAAATAGATCGTGAAGGCGAGACTGGCAACATAAATGTTGGCCATAAGCAATATGTTGAAAATCTCTTACGTGAGTATGGCATGCAAAACTGCAAATCTAATGCTATACCTCTCGAAGCAGGATTTCAAGTGAAATGCGATCACGACGACTGCAAGCGTGCAGACCAAACGAGCTATCAATCACTGATAGGCTCTCTAATGTATTTGGCAATAACAACACGGCCGGATATATTACACTCAGTCGTAAAACTTGCACAGCAGAATGCGGATCCACATCAGGAGCACGAGGCAGCTGCTAAAAGAATACTGAGGTACTTGAGGGGCACTGCCGAATTATGTCTACAATATAAGAAGACTGGAAAGCCTGTATATTGCTTCGTCGATGCTGATTGGGCTGGAGACAGCACGGACCGAAAATCTTTCAGTGGCTGGACCTTCATCGCAGCCGGGGCAGCCGTTTCATGGGAAAGCAAGAAACAAGGTGTGATAGCCTTAAGCAGCACTGAAGCGGAGTACGTCGCACTATCGATGGCTGCAAAGGAAGCAACGTACATACGCAAGGTGATGCGTGAAATGGGATTTGGTGACGACCACGCAACACAAATCAACAGCGATAATCAAAGTGCACAGTGTCTAGCTAAGGACTCGAAATTCCATGCACGCAGCAAACACATTGACATCAAATATCACCATGTACGGGAAATGGTTAAGAATAAATTTGTGGAAATTAACTATGTACCTACTGAAAATATGATAGCTGATATCCTTACTAAAAATCTGTGTAAAGTTAAGCATATGAAATTCACATGTATGTTAGGTATGCAGTAGATCAAAAAAATTTGTATAATTGCGTTGAGAAGGAGTGTGAGAAATATACATATTACTAATTGGCAACGCACTCTTATACGCTTTATTCACATTTGTATAAGTATAAGTCACACTAAATATTTGTAAGCGCCTTTCATGACGCAACATTGAATTAGTCTTAATTGAACTGTCATCACATGAAGAACACGATATAATAAATTCATCAAATCCGTTATCTGTTGATTGATTCTTCATTATCTCGACGAAATGAGACCAAAATATTATGTACGAATTTTCCGTTTTTTAGGCTAATTTAGGAGATATAGACTCCTAATAAATATTTTTGGAAAATCCGTTATTTGTTGATTGATTCTAGAATATCTTGACGAAATGAGTTCAAAATATTATGTACGAATTTTCCGTTTTTTGGCTAGTTTAGAAGATATAGCCCCTTTAAAATAGATTTTTGGAAAATCCGTTATTTGTTGATTGATTCTTAAAAATCTCGGCGAAATGAGACCAAAGTATTATTTACGAATTTTTCATTATTATGCTTGTTTAGAAGATATAGCCTCCTTAATAAATATTTTTGGAAAATCCGTTATCTGTTGATTGATTCTCAAAAATCTCGGCAAAATGAGGCTAAAATATTATGTACGAATTTTCCGTTATTTGGCTAGTTTAGGAGATACAGCCTCCTTAAAAAATATTTTTGGAAAATCCGTTATCTGTTGATTGATTCTTCAATATCTCGACGAAATAAGACCAAAGTATTATGTACGAATTTTCCGTTTTTTGGGTAGTTTAGGAGATAAAGCCTCTTTAAAAAAATATTTTTGGAAAATCCGTTATTTGTTGATTGATTCTAGAATATCTTGACGAAATGAGTTCAAAATATTATGTACGAATTTTCCGTTATTTGGCTAGTTTAGGAGATATGGACTTCTTAAAAAATGTTTTTTGAAAATCCGTAAGTTGTCGATTGATTCTTGAACATCTCTGCGAAATGAGACCAAAATATTATGTACGAATTTTTCGTTTTTTGGATAGTTTAGGAGATATAGCCTCCTTAAAATATATCTTGTGAAAATCCGTTATTTGTTGATTGACTCTAGAATATTTTGACAAATTAAGACCAAAATATTATGTACGAATTTTTCGTTTTTTGGGTAGTTTAGAAGATATAGCCCCTTTAAAATAGATTTTTGGAAAATCCGTTATTTGTTGATTGATTCTTAAAAATCTCGGCGAAATGAGACCAAAGTATTATTTACGAATTTTTCATTATTATGC
Organism: Zaprionus ornatus; assembly: GCA_018904035.1. Taxonomy (NCBI): domain Eukaryota; kingdom Metazoa; phylum Arthropoda; class Insecta; order Diptera; family Drosophilidae; genus Zaprionus; species Zaprionus ornatus. Next base: position 52,144 of record JAEIFZ010000297.1, on the reverse strand, counting down.
TTGTTTAGAAGATATAGCCTCCTTAATAAATATTTTTGGAAAATCCGTTATCTGTTGATTGATTCTTAAAAATCTCGGCAAAATGAGACTAAAATATTATGTACGAATTTTCCGTTATTTGGCTAGTTTTGGAGATACAGCCTCCTTAATAAATATTTTTGGAAAATCCGTTATCTGTTGATTGATTCTTCAATATCTCGACGAAATGAGACCAAAGTATTATGTACGAATTTTCCGTTTTTTGGGTAGTTTAGAAGATATAGCCCCTTTAAAATAGATTTTTGGAAAATCCGTTATTTGTTGATTGATTCTTAAAAATCTCGGCGAAATGAGACCAAAGTATTATTTACGAATTTTTCATTATTATGCTTGTTTAGAAGATATAGCCTCCTTAATAAATATTTTTGGAAAATCCGTTATCTGTTGATTGATTCTTCATTATCTCGACGAAATGAGACCAAAATATTATGTACGAATTTTCCATTTTTTAGGCTAGTTTTGGAGATATAGCCTCCTAAAAAATATTTTTTGAAAATCCATTATTTGTTGATTGATTGTCGAAAATCTCGGCGAAATGAGACTAAAATAGTATGTACGAATTTTCCGTTATTTGGCTAGTTTAGTGGATATGGACTCCTTAAAAAATGTTTTTTGAAAATCCGTTATTTGTTGATTGATTCTTGAACATCTCGGCGAAATGAGACCAAAATATTTTGTACGAATTTTCCGTTTTTTGGCTAGCTTAGGAGATATAGCCTCTTTAAAATATATTTTGTGAAAATCTTTTATTTGTTGATTGATTCTAGAATATATTGACAAATTAAGACCAAAATAGTAAATGTATATTTTTGAAAATCCGGTATTTGTTTATTGATTCTTGAAAATCTCGACGAAATGAGACCAAATTATTATGTACGAATTTTCCGTTTTTTGGCTAGTTTAGGAGATATAGACTCCTTATAAATATTTTTGGAAAATCCGTTATGTGTTGATTGATTCTTAAAAATCTCGGCTAAATGACACCAAAGTATTATTTACGAATTTTTCATTATAATGCTTGTTTAGGAGATATAGCCTCCTTAATAATTATTTTTGGAAAATCCGTTATCTGTTGATTGATTCTTCATTATCTCGACGAAATGAGACCAAAATATTATGTACTAATTTTCCGTTTTTTAGGCTAATTTAGGAGATATAGACTCCTAATAAATATTTTTGCAAAATCCGTTATTTGTTGATTGATTCTAGAATATCTTGACGAAATGAGTTCAAAATATTATGTACGAATTTTCCGTTATTTGGCTAGTTTAGGAGATATGGACTTCTTAAAAAATGTTTTTTGAAAATCCGTAAGTTGTCGATTGATTCTTGAACATCTCGGCGAAATGAGACCAAAATATTTTGTACGAATTTTCCGTTTTTGGGATAGTTTAGGAGATATAGCCTCCTTAAAATATATCTTGTGAAAATCCGTTATTTGTTGATTGACTCTAGAATATTTTGACAAATTAAGACCAAAATATTATGTACGAATTTTTCGTTTTTTGGGTAGTTTAGAAGATATAGCCCCTTTAAAATAGATTTTTGGAAAATCCGTTATTTGTTGATTGATTCTTAAAAATCTCGGCGAAATGAGACCAAAGTATTATTTACGAATTTTTCATTATTATGCTTGTTTAGAAGATATAGCCTCCTTAATAAATATTTTTGGAAAATCCGTTATCTGTTGATTGATTCTTAAAAATCTCGGCTAAATGACACCAGAGTATTATTTACGAATTTTTCATTATTATGCTTGTTTAGAAGATATAGCCTCCTTAATAAATATTTTTGGAAAATCCGTTATCTGTTGATTGATTCTTCATTATCTCGACGAAATGAGACCAAAATATTATGTACGAATTTTCCATTTTTTAGGCTAGTTTTGGAGATATAGCCTCCTAAAAAAATATTTTTTGAAAATCCATTATTTGTTGATTGATTGTCGAAAATCTCGGCGAAATGAGACTAAAATAGTATGTACGAATTTTCCGTTATTTGGCTAGTTTAGTGGATATGGACTCCTTAAAAAATGTTTTTTGAAAATCCGTTATTTGTTGATTGATTCTTGAACATCTCGGCGAAATGAGACCAAAATATTTTGTACGAATTTTCCGTTTTTTGGCTAGCTTAGGAGATATAGCCTCTTTAAAATATATTTTGTGAAAATCTTTTATTTGTTGATTGATTCTAGAATATATTGACAAATTAAGACCAAAATAGTAAATGTATATTTTTTGAAAATCCGGTATTTGTTTATTGATTCTTGAAAATCTCGACGAAATGAGACCAAATTATTATGTACGAATTTTCCGTTTTTTGGCTAGTTTAGGAGATATAGACTCCTTATAAATATTTTTGGAAAATCCGTTATGTGTTGATTGATTCTTAAAAATCTCGGCTAAATGACACCAAAGTATTATTTACGAATTTTTCATTATAATGCTTGTTTAGGAGATATAGCCTCCTTAATAAAAATTTTTGGAAAATCCGTTATCTGTTGATTGATTCTTCATTATCTCGACGAAATGAGACCAAAATATTATGTACGAATTTTCCGTTTTTTAGGATAATTTAGGAGATATAGACTCCTAATAAATATTTTTGGAAAATCCGTTATCTGTTGATTGATTCTTCATTATCTCGACGAAATGAGACCAAAGTATTATGTACGAATTTTCCGTTTTTTGGGTAGTTTAGGAGATAAAGACTCTTTAAAAAAATATTTTTGAAAAATCCGTTTTTTGTTGATTGATTCTAGAATATCTTGACGAAATGAGTTCAAAATATAATGTTCGAATTTTCCGTTATTTGGCTAGCTTAGGAGATATGGACTCCTTAAAAAATGTTTTTTGAAAATCCGTTATTTGTTGATTGATTCTTAAAAATTTCGGCAAAATGAGACTAAAATATTATGTACGAATTTTCCGTTATTTGCCTAGTTTAGGAGATACAGCCTCCTAAATAAATATTTTTGGAAAATCCGTTATCTGTTGATTGATTCTTCAATATCTCGACGAAATGAGACCAAAGTATTATGTACGAATTTTCCGTTTTTTTGGTAGTTTAGGAGATAAAGCCTCTTTAAAAAAATATTTTTGGAAAATCCGTTATTTGTTGATTGATTCTAGAATATCTTGACGAAATGAGTTCAAAATATTATGTACAAATTTTCAATTATTTGTCTAGTTTAGGAGATATGGACTTCTTAAAAAATGTTTTTTGAAAATCCGTAATTTGTTGATTGATTCTTGAACATCTCTGCGAAATGAGACCAAAATATTACGAGGGTCGGTAGATAAGTCCGTGACTTTTTGAATAAAATATATTTTTTTCGTCAAAGAAGCGTTTTATTTCTCAACATAATCTCCTTTTAGCTCTATACATTTAGTCCAGCGTTTTTCCAATTTTTTTATTCCTTCCAAATAATAGGTTTTCTCAAGGCCCTCAAAATAGTCGTTTGTTTCTGTGATGACCTCTTCATTTGACCCGAATCTCTTACCGCCGAGCCATTTCTTCATGTTTGGAAACAAAAAATAGTCACAGGGGGCTAAATCTGGAGAATATGCTGGATGGGGTAGCAGTTCGTAGCCCAATTTATGAAATTTTGCCATGCTGACTACACACGTGTGCACCCGTGCATTGTCCTGATGGAACAGCACTTTTTTTTTCGCCAAATGCGGTCGTTTCTGCTTCAAATCAATATCGAATCTGTCCAAAAGCTCTGAATAATATTCGCCGGTGATCGTTTTACCCTTTTCAAGGTAATCGATGTGAATGATACCTTGTGCATCCCAAAAAACTGTGGCCATGACCTTGTTGGCCGACAGACCCACCTTGGCCTTCTTTGGTGCACGTTCACCCGGAGAAACCCACTGTCTTGATTGTTCTTTGGTCTCTGGTGTGGTGTGGTGGATCCATGTTTCGTCTACGGTAACGAAACGGCGCAAAAATTCGTTTGGATTGCGGTTGAACATCGCCAAACACTCCTTTGAAATGGTCACACGGTTGCGCTTATGGTCGTGTGTGAGCAATCGCGGCACCCATCGCGCGGAAAGCTTTTTCATGTCCAAATATTCATGTAAAATGTGATGTACCCGTTCAGTTGAGATGCCTACAGCCTCAGCTACCTCACGCACTTTCATTCTCCGATCATCCAATATCATTCCATGGATTTTGTCGACGATTTCTGGCATGACGACCTCTTTTGGGCGACCTGAACGTTCGGCATCACTTGTACTGGTACGACCACAACGGAACTCAGTAAACCATTTCTTAACCATTGAAATTGATGGTGCAGAGTCCCCATAATATTTATCAAGTCTTTCCTTGGTTTCGGTGATGGATTTTTTACGCAAAAAATAATGCTTAATTAGCACACGAAATTCACTTTTTCCATTTTCGTTAAAATTCACGAGATCGTCTGCTTTCAATGCCTATAAAACGCAAACTAAGAAACGCAGCTTTCTCAAAATTTTACAGTCAGCTGTTAATCGATAACTGCTGACAGGAGCAGTGTTGTATTTAGAGCAGGTGCGCGGCAAATACAAAAAGTCACGGACTTATCAAACGACCCTCGTATGTACGAATTTTCCGTTTTTTGGATAGTTTAGGAGATATAGCATCCTTAAAATATATTTTGTGAAAATCCGTTATTTGTTGATTGACTCTAGAATATTTTGACAAATTAAGACCAAAATATTATGTACGAATTTTTTGTTTTTTGGGTAGTTAAGAAGATATAGCCCCTTTAAAATAGATTTTTGGAAAATCTGTTATTTGTTGATTGATTCTTGAAAATCTCGGCGAAATGAGACCAAAATATTATGTACGAATTTTCCGTTTATTGGCTAGTTTAGGAGATATAGCCTCCTTAAAATATATTGTGTGAAAATCCCTTATTTGTTGATTGATTCTAGAATATCTTGACAAATAAAGACCAAAATAATATATGTATATTTTTTGAAAATCCGTTATTTGTTGATTGATTCTTGAAAATCTCGACGAAATGAGACCAAAATATTATGTACGAATTTTCCATTATTTGGCTAGTTTAGGAGATATAGCCTCCTTCATAAATATTTTTTGAAAATCCGTTATTTGTTGATTGATTCTTGAAAATCTCGACGAAATGAGACCAAAATATTATGTACGAATTTTCCGTTTTTTGGGTAGTTTAGGAGATATAGCCTCCTTAAAATATATTTTGTGAAAATCCGTTATTTGTTGATTGACTCTAGAATATTTTGACAAATTAAGACCAAAATATTATGTACGAATTTTCCGTTATTTGTCTAGTTTAGGAGATATGGACTTCTTAAAAAATGTTTTTTGAAAATCCGTAATTTGTTGATTGATTCTTGAACATCTCTGCGAAATGAGACCAAAATATTATGTACGAATTTTCCGTTTTTTGGATAGTTTAGGAGATATAGCATCCTTAAAATATATTTTGTGAAAATCCGTTATTTGTTGATTGACTCTAGAATATTTTGACAAATTAAGACCAAAATATTATGTACGAATTTTCCGTTATTTGGCTAGTTTAGTAGATATGGACTCCTTAATAAATGTTTTTTGAAAATCCGTTATTTGTTGATTGATTCTTGAACATCTCGGCGAAATGAGACCAAAATATTATGTACGAATTTTCCGTTTATTGGCTAGTTTAGGAGATATAGCCTCCTTAAAATATATTGTGTGAAAATCCCTTATTTGTTGATTGATTCTAGAATATCTTGACAAATAAAGACCAAAATAATATATGTATATTTTTTGAAAATCCGTTATTTGTTGATTGATTCTTGAAAATCTCGACGAAATGAGACCAAAATATTATGTACGAATTTTCCATTATTTGGCTAGTTTAGGAGACATAGCCTCCTTCATAAATATTTTTTGAAAATCCGTTATTTGTTGATTGATTCTTGAAAATCTCGACGAAATGAGACCAAAATATTATGTACGAATTTTCCGTTTTTTGGGTAGTTTAGGAGATATAGCCTCCTTAAAATATATTTTGTGAAAATCCCTTATTTGTTGATTGATTCTAGAATATATTGACAAATTAAGACCAAAAAAATATATGTATCTTTTTTGAAAATCCGTTATTTGTTGATTGATTCTTAAAAATCTCGGCGAAATGAGACCAAAGTATTACTTACGAATTTTTCATTATTATGCTTGTTTAGAAGATATAGCCTCCTTTATAAATATTTTTGGAAAATCCGTTATCTGTTGATTGGTTCTTAAGAATCTCGGCAAAATGAGACTAAAATATTATGTACGAATTTTCCGTTATTTGGCTAGTTTAGGAGATACAGCCTCCTTAATAAATATTTTTGGAAAATCCGTTATCTGTTGATTGATTCTTCAATATCTCGACGAAATAAGACCAAAGTATTATGTACGAATTTTCCGTTTTTTGGGTAGTTTAGGAGATAAAGCCTCTTTAAAAAAATATTTTTGCAAAATCCGTTATTTGTTGATTGATTCTAGAATATCTTGACGAAATGAGTTCAAAATATTATGTACGAATTTTCCGTTATTTGGCTAGTTTAGGAGATATGGACTTCTTAAAAAATGTTTTTTGAAAATCCGTAAGTTGTCGATTGATTCTTGAACATCTCTGCGAAATGAGACCAAAATATTATGTACGAATTTTTCGTTTTTTGGATAGTTTAGGAGATATAGCCTCCTTAAAATATATCTTGTGAAAATCCGTTATTTGTTGATTGACTCTAGAATATTTTGACAAATTAAGACCAAAATATTATGTACGAATTTTTCGTTTTTTGGGTAGTTTAGAAGATATAGCCCCTTTAAAATAGATTTTTGGAAAATCCGTTATTTGTTGATTGATTCTTAAAAATCTCGGCGAAATGAGACCAAAGTATTATTTACGAATTTTTCATTATTATGCTTGTTTAGAAGATATAGCCTCCTTAATAAATATTTTTGGAAAATCCGTTATCTGTTGATTGATTCTTAAAAATCTCGGCTAAATGACACCAGAGTATTATTTACGAATTTTTCATTATTATGCTTGTTTAGGAGATATAGCCTCCTTAATAAATATTTTTGGAAAATCCGTTATCTGTTGATTGATTCTTCATTATCTCGACGAAATGAGACCAAAATATTATGTACGAATTTTCCATTTTTTAGGCTAGTTTTGGAGATATAGCCTCCTAAAAAAATATTTTTTGAAAATCCATTATTTGTTGATTGTTTGTCGAAAATCTCGGCGAAATGAGACTAAAATAGTATGTACGAATTTTCCGTTATTTGGCTAGTTTAGTGGATATGGACTCCTTAAAAAATGTTTTTTGAAAATCCGTTATTTGTTGATTGATTCTTGAACATCTCGGCGAAATGAGACCAAAATATTTTGTACGAATTTTCCGTTTTTTGGCTAGCTTAGGAGATATAGCCTCTTTAAAATATATTTTGTGAAAATCTTTTATTTGTTGATTGATTCTAGAATATATTGACAAATTAAGACCAAAATAGTAAATGTATATTTTTTGAAAATCCGGTATTTGTTTATTGATTCTTGAAAATCTCGACGAAATGAGACCAAATTATTATGTACGAATTTTCCGTTTTTTGGCTAGTTTACGAGATATAGACTCCTTATAAATATTTTTGGAAAATCCGTTATGTGTTGATTGATTCTTAAAAATCTCGGCTAAATGACACCAAAGTATTATTTACGAATTTTTCATTATAATGCTTGTTTAGGAGATATAGCCTCCTTAATAAAAATTTTTGGAAAATCCGTTATCTGTTGATTGATTCTTCATTATCTCGACGAAATGAGAACAAAATATTATGTACGAATTTTCCGTTTTTTAGGCTAATTTAGGAGATATAGACTCCTAATAAATATTTTTGGAAAATCCGTTATCTGTTGATTGATTCTTCATTATCTCGACGAAATGAGACCAAAGTATTATGTACGAATTTTCCGTTTTTTGGGTAGTTTAGGAGATAAAGACTCTTTAAAAAAATATTTTTGAAAAATCCGTTTTTTGTTGATTGATTCTAGAATATCTTGACGAAATGAGTTCAAAATATTATGTTCGAATTTTCCGTTATTTGGCTAGCTTAGGAGATATGGACTCCTTAAAAAATGTTTTTTGAAAATCCGTTATTTGTTGATTGATTCTTAAAAATTTCGGCAAAATGAGACTAAAATATTATGTACGAATTTTCCGTTATTTGCCTAGTTTAGGAGATACAGCTCCTAAATAAATATTTTTGGAAAATCCGTTATCTGTTGATTGATTCTTCAATATCTCGACGAAATGAGACCAAAGTATTATGTACGAATTTTCCGTTTTTTTGGTAGTTTAGGAGATAAAGCCTCTTTAAAAAAATATTTTTGGAAAATCCGTTATTTGTTGATTGATTCTAGAATATCTTGACGAAATGAGTTCAAAATATTATGTACAAATTTTCAATTATTTGTCTAGTTTAGGAGATATGGATTTCTTAAAAAATGTTTTTTGAAAATCCGTAATTTGTTGATTGATTCTTGAACATCTCTGCGAAATGAGACCAAAATATTATGTACGAATTTTCCGTTTTTTGGATAGTTTAGGAGATATAGCCTCCTTAAAATATATTTTGTGAAAATCCGTTATTTGTTGATTGACTCTAGAATATTTTGACAAATTAAGACCAAAATATTATGTACGAATTTTTTGTTTTTTGGGTAGTTAAGAAGATATAGCCCCTTTAAAATAGATTTTTGGAAAATCTGTTATTTGTTGATTGATTCTTGAAAATCTCGGCGAAATGAGACTAAAATATTATGTACGAATTTTCCGTTATTTGGCTAGTTTAGTAGATATGGACTCCTTAATAAATGTTTTCTGAAAATCCGTTATTTGTTGATTGATTCTTGAACATCTCGGCGAAATGAGACCAAAATATTATGTACGAATTTTCCGTTTATTGGCTAGTTTAGGAGATATAGCCTCCTTAAAATATATTGTGTGAAAATCCCTTATTTGTTGATTGATTCTAGAATATCTTGACAAATAAAGACCAAAATAATATATGTATATTTTTTGAAAATCCGTTATTTGTTGATTGATTCTTGAAAATCTCGACGAAATGAGACCAAAATATTATGTACTAATTTTCCATTATTTGGCTAGTTTAGAAGATATAGCCTCCTTCATAAATATTTTTTGAAAATCCGTTATTTGTTGATTGATTCTTGAAAATCTCGACGAAATGAGACCAAAATATTATGTACGAATTTTCCGTTTTTTGGGTAGTTTAGGAGATATAGCCTCCTTAAAATATATTTTGTGAAAATCCCTTATTTGTTGATTGATTCTAGAATATATTGACAAATTACGACCAAAAAAATATATGTATATTTTTTGAAAATCCGTTATTTGTTGATTGATTCTTAAAAATCTCGGCGAAATGAGACCAAAGTATTATTTACGAATTTTTCATTATTATGCTTGTTTAGAAGATATAGCCTCCTTAATAAATATTTTTGGAAAATCCGTTATCTGTTGATTGGTTCTTAAGAATCTCGGCAAAATGAGACTAAAATATTATGTACGAATTTTCCGTTATTTGGCTAGTTTAGGAGATACAGCCTCCTTAATAAATATTTTTGGAAAATCCGTTATTTGTTGATTGATTCTAGAATATCTTGACGAAATGTTTCAAAATATTATGTACGAATTTTCCGTTATTTGGCTTGTTTAGGAGATATGGACTTCTTAAAAAATGTTTTTTGAAAATCCGTAAGTTGTCGATTGATTCTTGAACATCTCTGCGAAATGAGACCAAAATATTATGTACGAATTTTTCGTTTTTTGGATAGTTTAGGAGATATAGCCTCCTTAAAATATATCTTGTGAAAATCCGTTATTTGTTGATTGACTCTAGAATATTTTGACAAATTAAGAGCAAAATATTATGTACGAATTTTTCGTTTTTTGGGTAGTTTAGAAGATATAGCCCCTTTAAAATAGATTTTTGGAAAATCCGTTATTTGTTGATTGATTCTTGAAAATCTTTGCGAAATGAGACTAAAATATTATGCACGATTTTTCCGTTATTTGGCTAGTTTAGCAGATTTGGACTCCTTAAAAAATGTTTTTTGAAAATCCGTTATTTGTTGATTGATTCTTGAACATCTCGGCGAATTGAGACCAAAATATTATGTACGAATTTTCCGTTTTTTGGCTAGGTTAGGAGATATAGCCTCCTTAAAATATATTTTGTGAAAATCCCTTATTTGTTGATTGATTCTAGAATATATTGACAAATTAAGACCAAAATAATATATGTATATTTTTTGAAAATCCGTTATTTGTTGATTGATTCTTAAAAATCTCGGCGAAATGAGACCAAAGTATTATTTACGAATTTTTCATTATTATGCTTGTTTAGAAGATATAGCCTCCTTAATAAATATTTTTGGAAAATCCGTTATCTGTTGATTGGTTCTTAAAAATCTCGGCAAAATGAGACTAAAATATTATGTACGAATTTTCCGTTATTTGGCTAGTTTAGAGATACAGCCTCCTTAATAAATATTTTTGGAAAATCCGTTATCTGTTGATTGATTCTTCAATATCTCGACGAAATAAGACCAAAGTATTATGTACGAATTTTCCGTTTTTTGGCTAGTTTAGGAGATATGGACTTCTTAAAAAATGTTTTTTGAAAATCCGTAAGTAGTCGATTGATTCTTGAACATCTCTGCGAAATGAGACCAAAATATTATGTACGTATTTTGCGTTTTTTGGATAGTTTAGGAGATATAGCCTCCTTAAAATATATCTTGTGAAAATCCGTTATTTGTTGATTGACTCTAGAATATTTTGACAAATTAAGAGCAAAATATTATGTACGAATTTTTCGTTTTTTGGCTAGTTTAGGAGATACAGCCTCCTTAATAAATATTTTTGGAAAATCCGTTATCTGTTGATTGATTCTTCAATATCTCGACGAAATAAGACCAAAGTATTATGTACGAATTTTACGTTTTTTGGGTAGTTTAGGAGATAAAGCCTCTTTAAAAAAATATTTTTGAAAAATCCGTTTTTTGTTGATTGATTCTAGAATATCTTGACGAAATGAGTTCAAAATATTATGTACAAATTTTCAATTATTTGTCTAGTTTAGGAGATATGGACTTCTTAAAAAATGTTTTTTGAAAATCCGTAATTTGTTGATTGATTCTTGAACATCTCTGCGAAATGAGACCAAAATATTATGTACGAATTTTCCGTTTTTTGGATAGTTTAGGAGATATAGCCTCCTTAAAATATATTTTGTGAAAATCCGTTATTTGTTGATTGACTCTAGAATATTTTGACAAATTAAGACCAAAATATTATGTACGAATTTTTTGTTTTTTGGGTAGTTAAGAAGATATAGCCCCTTTAAAATAGATTTTTGGAAAATCTGTTATTTGTTGATTGATTCTTGAAAATCTCGGCGAAATGAGACTAAAATATTATGCACGAATTTTCCGTTATTTGGCTAGTTTAGTAGATATGGACTCCTTAATAAATGTTTTTTGAAAATCCGTTATTTGTTGATTGATTCTTGAACATCTCGGCGAAATGAGACCAAAATGTTATGTACGAATTTTCCGTTTATTGGCTAGTTTAGGAGATATAGCCTCCTTAAAATATATTGTGTGAAAATCCCTTATTTGTTAATTGATTCTAGAATATATTGACAAATTAAGACCAAAATAATATATGTATATTTTTTGAAAATCCGTTATTTGTTGATTGATTCTTGAAAATCTCGACGAAATGAGACCAAAATATTATGTACGAATTTTCCGTTTTTTGGGTAGTTTAGGAGATATAACCTCCTTAAAATATATTTTGTGAAAATCCCTTATTTGTTGATTGATTCTAGAATATATTGACAAATTAAGACCAAAAAAATATATGTATATTTTTTGGAAATCCGTTATTTGTTGATTGATTCTTAAAAATCTCGGCGAAATGAGACCAAAGTATTATTTACGAATTTTTCATTATTATGCTTGTTTAGAAGATATAGCCTCCTTAATAAATATTTTTGGAAAATCCGTTATCTGTTGATTGGTTCTTAAGATTCTCGGCAAAATGAGACTAAAATATTATGTACGAATTTTCCGTTATTTGGCTAGTTTAGGAGATACAGCCTCCTTAATAAATATTTTTGGAAAATCCGTTATCTGTTGATTGATTCTTCAATATCTCGACGAAATAAGACCAAAGTAGTATGTACGAATTTTACGTTTTTTGGGTAGTTTAGGAGATAAAGCCTCTTTAAAAAAATATTTTTGGAAAATCCGTTATTTGTTGATTGATTCTAGAATATCTTGACGAAATGAGTTCAAAATATTATGTACGAATTTTCCGTTATTTGGCTAGTTTAGGAGATATGGACTTCTTAAAAAATGTTTTTTGAAAATCCGTAAGTTGTCGATTGATTCTTGAACATCTCTGCGAAATGAGACCAAAATATTATGTACGAATTTTTCGTTTTTTGGATAGTTTAGCAGATATAGCCTCCTTAAAATATATCTTGTGAAAATCCGTTATTTGTTGATTGACTCTAGAATATTTTGACAAATTAAGAGCAAAATATTATGTACGAATTTTTCGTTTTTTGGGTAGTTTAGAAGATATAGCCCCTTTAAAATAGATTTTTGGAAAATCCGTTATTTGTTGATTGATTCTTGAAAATCTTTGCGAAATGAGACTAAAATATTATGTACGAATTTTCCGTTATTTGGCTAGTTTAGGAGATACAGCCTCCTTAATAAATATTTTTGGAAAATCCGTTATCTGTTGATTGATTCTTCAATATCTCGACGAAATAAGACCAAAGTATTATGTACGAATTTTCCGTTTTTTGGGTAGTTTAGGAGATAAAGCCTCTTTAAAAAAATATTTTTGGAAAATCCGTTATTTGTTGATTGATTCTAGAATATCTTGACGAAATGAGTTCAAAATATTATGTACGAATTTTCCGTTATTTGGCTAGTTTAGCAGATTTGGACTCCTTAAAAAATGTTTTTTGAAAATCCGTTATTTGTTGATTGATTCTTGAACATCTCGGCGAATTGAGACCAAAATATTATGTACGAATTTTCCGTTTTTTGGCTAGGTTAGGAGATATAGCCTCCTTAAAATATATTTTGTGAAAATCCCTTATTTGTTGATTGATTCTAGAATATATTGACAAATTAAGACCAAAATAATATATGTATATTTTTTGAAAATCCGTTATTTGTTGATTGATTCTTCAATATCTCGACGAAATAAGACCAAAGTATTATGTACGAATTTTCCGTTTTTTGGCTAGTTTAGGAGATACAGCCTCCTTATTAAATATTTTTTGAAAATCCGTTATCTGTTGATTGATTCTTCAATATCTCGGCGAAATGAGACCAAAGTATTATTTACGAATTTTTCATTATTATGCTTGTTTAGAAGATATAGCCTCCTTAATAAATATTTTTGGAAAATCCGTTATCTGTTGATTGATTCTTCAATATCTCGACGAAATAAGACCAAAGTATTATGTACGAATTTTCCGTTTTTTGGCTAGTTTAGGAGATATGGACTTCTTAAAAAATGTTTTTTGAAAATCCGTAAGTAGTCGATTGATTCTTGAACATCTCTGCGAAATGAGACCAAAATATTATGTACGTATTTTGCGTTTTTTGGATAGTTTAGGAGATATAGCCTCCTTAAAATATATCTTGTGAAAATCCGTTATTTGTTGATTGACTCTAGAATATTTTGACAAATTAAGAGCAAAATATTATGTACGAATTTTTCGTTTTTTGGCTAGTTTAGGAGATACAGCCTCCTTAATAAATATTTTTGGAAAATCCGTTATCTGTTGATTGATTCTTCAATATCTCGACGAAATAAGACAAAAGTATTATGTACGAATTTTCCGTTTTTTGGGTAGTTTAGGAGATAAAGCCTCCTTAAAATATATTTTGTGAAAATCCCCTATTTGTTGATTGATTCGCTTTCTTGGCTGCGGTGACTGCAGCGCTCTCTTGGCCGCGGTGACTGCAGCGCTCTCTTGGCTGCGGTGACTGCAGCGCTCTCTTGGCTGCGGTGACTGCAGCGCTCTCTTGGCCGCGGTGACTGCAGCGCTCTCTTGGCCGCGGTGACTGCAGCGCTCTTTGGCTGCGGCGACTGCAGCGCTCTCTTGGCTGCGGTGACTGCAGCGCTCTCTTGGCTGCGGTGACTGCAGCGCCCTCTTGGCTGCGGTGACTGCAGCGCTCTCTTGGCTGTGGTGACTGCAGCGCTCTCTTGGCTGCGCTTGCTCTGTCGTTCGTCGCTTGCTTGCTCTGTCGTTCGGCGCTCACTCTGCTGCGGCGCTCACTCTGTCGTTTGGCTGCGCTCGCTCTGTCGTTCGGCTGCGCTTGCTCTGTCGTTCGGCGCTCGCTTGCTCTGTCGTTCGGCGCTCGCTCTGCTGCGGCGCTCACTGTGTTGTTTGGCTCGTTCGCTCTTTCGTTCGACTGCGCTTGCTCTGTCGTTCCGCTCGCTCTGCTACGGCGCTCGCTCTGTCGTTCGGCTGCGCTCTCTCTGTCGTTCGGCTGCGCTTGCTCTGTCGTTCGGTGCTCGCTCTGCTGCGGCGCTCACTCTGTTGTTTGGCTGTGTTCGCTCTTTCGTTCGACGTTCGCTCTGCTGCGGCGCTCGCTCTGTCGTTTGGCTGCGCTCGCTCTGTCGTTTTGCTGCGCTCGCTCTGCCGTTCGGCGCTCGTTCTGCTACGGCGCTCGCTCTGTCGTTCGGCTGCGCTCTCTCTGTCGTTCGGCTGCGCTTGCTCTGTCGTTCGGTGCTCGCTCTGCTGCGGCGCTCACTCTGTTGTTTGGCTGCGTTCGCTCTGTCGTTCGGCGCTCGCTCTGCTGTGGCGCTCGCTCTGTCGTTTGGCTGCGCTCGCCTTTTCCCATTGTCTGACTGTACTTGATCTCTCCGTTTGTTTTCGGCTGCACCTGTTGTTTAACCGTTACTTTTCGGGCTGCGCTTGCTCTCTCTGCTGGTGTTTGGCGTTCGTGTGGTGAGCGAGCCTATACCCTGTACCCACTGATACCTACTCTTAGGGTAGTCCGACTCGACTAAAACGCCGGGTTTTCTTGGTTTTAACTAAAAATTGACCTTAATTGGTAAATGAACTTAAACCTATATAGTACCTTTATCTAAAGAATAGAAATATTTACATAATATAAAAGAAAATAATAAAAAATGTAGTGGCTCTGATTTGAGTCCTCACACCCCCCCCTTACTATGCCAGTGAAAGACAACGACCGGCTAACTTCCTCGTCTCAGGGTCACTCGGAAGATTGCCCCATCCACCTGAACGGCGAACCGTACACGGTAGCGGGCACTCTCGGTGTGCTGTGTTTGGATCTGGTCTACCACCAGTTCGGGCAGCCGGCGTCCAGGGGTGGCGACTCGCCGGGGTGCGAGTAGCGCGTTCGGGGCCTCCCACTCCGGGTCCAGCATCGACAGAACCTCATCGGGGGAGAATAAGAACTTCTCCTCCCACTCGCTAAGCGGGTCGGCGGGTGTGAGGGTGCGAGAATAGCTGCCGCGCGCTCACTCGCTTCCTCCGGGGATGTGGGCGCCTCCGGGTCGACCCAGCGAAGGGCTCTCCCTGGACGGGTAGAGGACACTCCTCCTTCGTCCTCGATCACCTTTAGATGGGCGCAAGACATCTCGGGGGTGTTGGTGGTTGAGCTGAGGATGGGGATGGAGACGGGCTGTATGCCGGGGAACACGATGGTGCTGGCGTCGTCGTCGTCTATCACCCTCACGTCATGAGCCATGTTCACGTCTGCACGTGGGGGTGTTCCTCGCCGGCAGCCATCGCGTCGGGCAGTCCCTCGAGCCAGTCTTCCACTTCCCGGCGGTTCTCGTCCCACTGGTGTCTTCCGGCCATTGTTGTCTTTTGTCTCTGTGGGATATAAACGCGGTTATACCCCAGAAATCTAACCCTACCTAGCCAAGCCCTACGGAACGGTGAGACGGTGTTTGTGTGAAATTGGAAAGAATAAATTAAAAGTAAATCTTAAGAGCTAGATGGCCTTGTCGACTGGCCTAAGTTGTCCCTCGCTGCTGTCTCGTGGGTCTTCCTCTTCTTGTTGGAACGGCTTCAGGTCAGCTATGTGGGCAGTGCGACGCTCTCGGGTCCCTTCGCGCTGGAGTCGAACTATGTTTTGGGAGAGGAAACGGATTACCTTATAGGGCCCTTCGTATTTTGGCGCTAATTTGGCCGCGAAACCATCCGCCGCCTTTGAGAGGACATGCTGACGGAGTAGCACAAGTGTTTTTAGGGTTGGTCGCCATTCCCGTCGCCGTAAGTTGTAATGGCGACTTTGTTCGGCCGATGCCCGCTGCTCATTTTCCCGTGCCACCAAAAATAATTGCTTCATTTGTTGTGCTCGCTTGTTGGGGTCACGACTGTCTTGTCCTGTGCCAGGGGTAACTTCGTCGTGAAGTGCTCCCGGTAGTTGTGGTTCGCGTCCTTGTACCAGGAAGGCGGGGCTGAACCCCGTAGTATCTGAGACGCTGCTGTTGATGGCGAGTGATATCTCCGGAAGTAGAACGTCCCATGTGTTCTGCGGCCCGTCAATGTATTGAGCAATCATAGTTTTGATGGTCCTGTTTGCTCGTTCCGTGGCGTTCTGCTGAGGACTGTATGGTGCCGTATGCTCCAACTGCATGCCCACTCGCTTGCTAAACGCCTTGAACGCGCGACTGGTGAATTGGGTCCCATTGTCGCAAACAAACGTCCTAGGTGTTCCGAAACGTGCGAGGATCCTCTCTCTGAACGCCTTCTCCAGGTGTGCAGTGGTAGCCTTGCGTAATGCGACAAGTTCGACCCACTTGGAGAACAGGTCGAGGAAAACCAATAGCACCGTGTTCCCTTGTTTGGACCTCGGTAATGGTCCCACGAAGTCTGCGCACAGGGTGTCGAATGGTTCCTGGACTCGTCTCGTCTGCATTTTCCCGGCCGGCTTGCACTGCTCAGCTTTAAACTTCTGGCAAATGATGCATCTTTTAACGTACCGCGCGACGTCTCGGAACATCCCTGGCCAGTAGTACCTCTGGGCAACCCTTGTCGTAGTTTTCCTGATTCCTAGATGTCCGGCTGTTGGCGCGTCATGACACTCCTGCATGATCCTTCCTCTCGTTTCATTCCCTACGCACAGCTTCCATGGGGTGTTGTCCTCTTCGTCGGGTTTAAATCCTAGGTGTCGATAGAGTCTGCCATCCTGTATGGCGTAATCGGGGTACTTCTCGGGTTCCTCTTCCAGTTGTTTGCATCGGCGTTGTATCCACGGGTCCGGATCAACTTCGGTCACGGCCTGAAGTAAGGTGTCCATCGGCTGTCGAGAGAGGGCGTCTGCTACTACATTCTGCTTCCCCTTCCGGTAGTGCACGTCGAACTGGTATTGCTGTAACTCGAGGGCCCATCGTGCGATCCTACCCGTTGGGTTTTCGATGGTGTTGAGCCATTTCAGCGCTAGGTGGTCCGTGATTACGTCGAAACGGTACCCCTCCAGGTAACAACGTAACTTACGAATAGCCCAAATGATCGCCAGACACTCCTTCTCCTTCGCCGAGTAGTTCTCCTCTGCCTTGAGGAGGCGGCGGCTCACGTAGGCGATGACCCGTTCCCCTTCTTCCGTCTCCTGGGTGAGGACGCCTCCCAGTCCGTAATCACTCGCGTCGGTCTGGAGTGCGAATTTTCGGCTGAAGTCCGGACATGCGAGCACTGGTGCTTCGGTGAGGAGGGCCTTGAGTCGGTCGAGTGCTTCCTGCTGCTCGTTCCCCCATCCCCAGCGGCGTCCTTTACGCAGTTATAACGACATTGGCTGTACGACGGTGGCGAAGTTCGGGACGAACCGTCTGTACCATGAGGCTATTCCTAGGCACCGGAATAGTTCCTTTGGGTTCGACGTGGGTTGCAATTTCCGTACCGCTGCTATTTTGTCTGGATCGGTATGGATCCCGTGCTCACTGACGACATGGCCTAGGTACACCAGCTTGCGTTGGAAGAAATGACACTTCTTCCGGTTGAGGCGAAGGTTTGCTGCCCTCAACCTTCTAAATACTTCGCGTAGGTTCTGGACATGATCCTCCATTGAAGTACCTATGACGATGATGTCGTCTAAGTAGGCGAACGCGTGGGGCTCCATCTCCGGTCCTATTACCTGGTCCAGGGCGCGTTGGAATGTCGCGGGGGCGGAATGTAGTCCAAAGGGCAAACCTCTCCACTGGAACAGACCCCTTCCGGGTACCGTAAACGCGGTACACTCGCGGCTCCTTTTGGCCATGGGGATCTGCCAGTATCCGCTCTTTAAGTCCAGCGTGCTAATGTATCTGGCGTTTCGGAGTCGTTCCAGGATGGAGTTGATTCGTGGGAGGGGGTATGCATCGGGGATCGAGCGTGCGTTCAGCTGTCGAAAATCCACGCACATCCGCATTTCGCCCGTTTTTTTCCCTACCAGGACGATCGGGGCGCTGTGTGGGCTCTTCGAAGGCTCGATGCATCCTTCCCTGAGCAATTCGTCGATCTGGGCGTTGATGATTTCCAGCATTGCGGGGTTCTTTGGGTAACAACGCTGCTTGATGGGTCGGTTGTCCTTCATCACGATCACGTGTTCCGTGATCGTGGAGACGCTGGACAGTCCATCAAATTTGGAGAGTTCCTCTTCTAGGAAATCCGAGATCCATGGTTCCAAGGTGGGTGTCGGTGGTTCTTCCTCGGGCAGGGTGCTCGCGGTGGCAAGTCCTGTGATGGGCGGGGTTGACTCTTCCTGCCCGTTGGTAAGGCCTCTTTTATCCTCCCTCTTCCGGAACGCGTTCCTCCGGACTGCCTCGTCGTTCTTGGGTCCTAGCAGGTCCTCCATCCGTTCTGGTGGTTAGCTGTCACATTTGGTCCCTCTGTGTTTTGTTCCGGGGGTTTGATGGCGGTCGCTCGGTTGCCGGCTGCATCTTCTTGCTCTGTGTCGCGATTCCTGTGTGAGATGCCAGCCGCGCGGTTGCCGGCTGCATCTCCTTGCTCTGCGTCCTGATTCCTGTGTGAGCTGCTAGCCGCGCGGTTGCCGGCTACATCTCCCTGTTCTATGGGCTGGTCCTTGTGCGTGTCCTGATTCCTGTGTACCGGGTCCTGGCTCTTCATTGGTGTGGCGGTTCGGGTTCCCAAGTGCAATGTCACTCCCTCGCAGGTTAGAGTCGTGTTGATGGCCCCAAGGAAATCCAGTCCCAGCAACACGTCGTCCAGTACAACGGGTAATATTAACATCTGCACCTGGGTGCAAGATGTTCCCAGTTGTATGTCCGCCCATGTTGCTCGCGTGAGTTCCTTCCGGGTGCCATCTGCTAAGGCGACCACTGTCTTCACCTGGCATAGGTTCTCTGGGTTCTCGATCTTCTGTGCCAGACGTTCTCCGATGAAGCTCCTCGTTCCCCCTGTGTCGACGGTTGCCCACACCACGTATCCTTCGATTATAATTCGGGCCGAGATGCGTCCGCCGTGGACTCGCAATAATCTTGCTACTTCCGGATGGTTGTGGTCGCTGCCCCCGCTGCATCCAGTTTCAGTGAGGGCGGTTGTCCGTTTCCCGACGTTTGGGTCGGGCAACAGTCCACGGTGCGCACTCCCCGCTTGCCGCATGTCCAGCAGAAGAAGATTCTCTGCCCTTGACATTCCCGACTGAAGTGTCCTACTTCCCCGCAGTTCCGGCAGGCCTCTCGGACGTTGATCTTCCCCTGTTCCTCTGAAGTCGTCGGGTCCGGTGGCACGTTGAGGTTGGGGTGCGACGATGCCCCTCGTTGAGCGCCGTTCCGTGCATTACCTGTCCCCCTCGTCTGCTGTTGGTACGAACTCCACCGTTGTTGCTGTTGTTCCCGCTCCCTAGTGACTTCGTAATTTATTACCAGGGCCGTCAATTCCCGGAGTGTCTGGAAGTCGGTCCGCCTTACGAAGAGTTGGTATATCGGTTGCAGGTTTTCGTAAACCCTCTCCAGTTCCTGGGCCTCCGTGTATCCGGCTCTGCGCATCATCAGGCGAATGTCGACCATATATGTTTTGTATGGTTCCCCCGCCTTCTGATAGCGCAGTCGGATCTAATCCTCCAGACGCTGGAAGTAACGAGGCAGCAGGAAAAAATCGAGGAATTCCTTCCGAAAGACGGTCCACGTCTCTCCTTGCAGTCCGCTTGTCCGGAACCAATCCTCGGCGGTACCCGTTAACAATTCTGGGAGGGCCTGTGGAATGTCTCTGGTGTCGATCCTGTACGTCGTTGCTCGTTCCTCCAATCTTTCGACGAAACGCAGGGGGTCTGATTTGCCGTCGAAAGTGATTCCCCATCTGCGCATGCGGTCCGCTGTGTGGGCCAGGGTCATGCTGTCGTGTCGCTCGGATCCTTCCGAGCACTCTGGTTCCTGTCGCTCGGTTGCTCGGAGTGCTGTGGGTACGGGCACGGGGATGGTCAGATTCGGCACTATTGGTTTTAACTCCTCGGGCGGCCTATTGCTTATCCTCGGCCGATCCTCCATCGTGAGTGGCCTTGCTGGTGAGCTCCCGGCCGTCCTGTCAGTGGGAAGTCTCCTGTCCGGACTCACGGCATTGCCAAATTGCGCCTCTAGGGTGGCCAACCGCTCCAAGGTGGCCGATGAGTGGTCCTTCCTGTGGATGAAGGTGGTCATGCGGGACCGCAATTCCTCCACGGTGCCTCCTCGGTCCAAGTTAAATTCGTCAGCCAGTGCCTCCAGTTCCGGCTTCCTCCGGAAAGAGATCCAGCGGACGCCCACCATCGTTGGTTCCTGTCTCGTTCTATTCGGCTTGAAAAGTTTCCCGTGTTTTCCTCGGTGTCTCGGGTGGGTATTTACGCTGGCTCGAGGATGTCCTTATTCACGACTCGGCGGCGATTACCCTGGTTCAAGGATGTGTTGTCGTACGCGGCGGGGTTTTTTTCACTTGGCACTTTTTTTGGATTCTCGTGGAAATCTCCTTTTCTTTTTTTAAATTTTTATTGTCCTTGTTTTCTTTAGCTTGGTCCCGATGTGCTCACTTGGGCTGCTGCTGCTTGACTGCCTTTTGCCAGCCAGCAGCCCGCCTTATATACAGAATAATCGGGCTTCGGGCGACCCGATTCGAAAACACGATGGCCCTCGGCTCGCTCACCCCCCGATGGCGACTTCGGCAGGTCCCCTTCTCTCTCCCGTCGAGTTATCTCGGGCGAGAGGTGCGGTGCTAGGCGCCGAACAACAGAGCGAACGCCGCAGCAGAGCGAACGTCGAACGAAAGAGCGAACGCAGCCAAACAACAGAGTGAGCGCCACAGCAGAGCGAGCGCCGAACGACAGAGCAAGCACAGCCGAACGACAGAGCAAGCGCAGCCGAACGACAGAGCGAGCGCAGCCAAACGGCAGAGTGAGCGCCGAACGACAGAGCAAGCAAGCGACGAACGACAGAGCAAGCGCAGCCGAACGACAGAGTGAGCGCCGCAGCAGAGCGAGCGCCCAACGACAGAGCGAGCGCCGCAGCAGAACGAGCGCCGAACGGCAGAGCAAGCGCAGCCAAACGACAGAGCGAGCGCAGCCAAACGACAGAGCGAGCGCCGCAGCAGAGCGAACGTCGAACGAAAGAGCGAACACAGCCAAACAACAGAGTGAGCGCCGCAGCAGAGCGAGCACCGAACGACAGAGCGAGCGCCGCAGCAGAACGAGCGCCGAACGGCAGAGCAAGCGCAGCCGAACGACAGAGCGAGCGCCGTAGCAGAGCGAGCGGAACGACAGAGCAAGCGCCGCAGCAGAGCGAGCGGAACGACACCACAGTCGAGAGAGCGTTGCAGTCACCGCAGCCGAGAGAGCGCTACAGTCACCGCAGCCGAGAGAGCGCTGTGACTGCAGCTCTCTCTCGTTTGGCTGCGCTCGCTCTGTCGTTCGGCTGCGCTTGCTCTGTCGTTCCGCTCGCTCTGCTGCGGCGCTCGCTCTGTCGTTCGGCTGCGCTTGCTCTGTCGTTCCGCTCGCTCTGCTGCGGCGCTCGCTCTGTCGTTCGGCTGCGCTTGCTCTGTCGTTCCGCTCGCTCTGCTACGGCGCTCGCTCTGTCGTTCGGCTGCGCTCGCTCTGTCGTTCGGTGCTCGCTCTGCTGCGGCGCTCACTCTGTTGTTTGGCTGTGTTCGCTCTTTCGTTCGACGTTCGCTCTGCTGTGGCGCTCGCTCTGTCGTTTGGCTGCGCTCGCCTTTTCCCATTGTCTGACTGTACTTGATCTCTCCGTTGGTTTTCGGCTGCACCTGTTGTTTTCCCGTTACTTTCGAGCTGCGCTTGCTCTCTCTGCTGGTGTTTGACGTCCGCGTGGTGAGCGAGCCTATACCCTGTAACCACTTATACCTACTCTTAGGGTGTTTGACTAGACTAAAAAGACGGGTTTTATCTAATTACATGCTAATAATAAGAAGAAAGATAATATATATAAAAATAACAAAAAATGTGGGGGCTCAAATTTGAGTCTTCACATAGAATATATTGACAAATTAATAATAGATTTTGTGAAAATCCCTTATTTGTTGATTGATTCTAGAATATATTGACAAATTAAGACCAAAATAATAAATGTATATTTTTTGAAAATCCGTTATTTGTTGATTGATTCTTGAAAATCTCGACGAAATGAGACCAAAGTATTATGTACGAATTTTCCGTTTTTTGGGTAGTTTAGGAGATAAAGCCTCTTTAAAAAAATGTTTTTTGAAAATACGTTATTTGTTGATTGATTCTTGAACATCTCGGCGAAATGAGACCAAAATATTATGTACGAATTTTCCGTTTTTGGCTAGTTTAGGAGATATAGCCTCCTTAAAATATATTTTGTGAAAATCCGTTATTTGTTGATTGATTCTAGAATATATTGACAAATTAAGACCAAAATAATATATGTATATTTTTTGAAAATCCGTTATTTGTTGATTTATTCTTGAAAATCTCGACGAAATGAGACCAAATTATTTTGTACGAATTTTCCATTTTTATGCTAGTTTAGGAGATATAGACTCCTTAATAAATATTTTTGGAAAATCCGTTATCTGTTGATTGATTCTTAGAAATCTCGGCGAAATGAGACCAAAGTATTATTTACGAATTTTTCATTATTTTGCTTGTTTAGGAGATATAGCCTCCTTATTAAATATTTTTGGAAACTCCGTTATCTGTTGATTGATTCTTAAAAATCTCGGCAAAATGAGACTAAAATATTATGTACGAATTTTCCGTTATTTGGCTAGTTTAGGAGATACAGCCTCCTTAATAAATATTTTTGGAAAATCCGTTATTTGTTGATTGATTCTAGAATATCTTGACGAAATGAGTTCAAAATATTATGTACGAATTTTCCGTTATTTGGCTAGTTTAGGAGATATGGACTCCTTAAAAAATCTTTTTTGAAAATTCGTAATTTGTTGATTGATTCTTGAACATCTCGGCGAAATGAGACCAAAATATTATGTACGAATTTTCCGTTTTTTGGCTAGTTTAGGAGATATAGCCTCCTTAAAATATATTGTGTGAAAATCCCTTATTTGTTGATTGATTCTAGAATATCTTGACAAATTAAGACCAAAATAATAAATGTATATATTTTGAAAATCCGTTATTTGTTGATTGATTCTTGAAAATCTCGGCGAAATGAGACTAAAATATTATGTACGAATTTTCCGTTATTTGGCTAGTTTAGTAGATATGGACTCCTTAAAAAATGTTTTTTGGAAATCCGTTATTTGTTGATTGATTCTTGAACATCTCGGCGAAATGAGACCAAAATATTATAAACGAATTTTCCGTTTTTTGGCTAGTTTAGGAGATATAGCCTCCTTAAAATATATTGTGTGAAAATCCCTTATTTGTTGATTGATTCTAGAATATCTTGACGAAATGAGTTCAAAATATTATGTACGAATTTTCCGTTTTTTGGCTAGTTTAGGAGATATAGCCTCCTTAAAATATATTGTGTGAAAATCCCTTATTTGTTGATTGATTCTAGAATATCTTGACGAAATGAGTTCAAAATATTATGTACGAATTTTCCGTTATTTGGCTAGTTTAGGAGATATGGACTCCTTAAAAAATGTTTTTTGAAAATCCGTAATTTGTTGATTGATTCTTGAACATCTCGGCGAAATGAGACCAAAATATTATGTACGAATTTTACGTTTTACGAGAGAGCGCGGCAGAGTGCGTGGATAGCTGATGCAGTCGCCAAGCATCAGCTATCCACGCACTCTGCCGCGCTCTCTTGGCTGCGGTGACTGCAGCGCTCTCTTGGCTGCGGTGACTGCAGCGCTCTCTTGGCTGCGGTGACTGCAGCGCTCTCTCGGCTGCGGTGACTGCAACGCTCTCTCTCGTTTGGCTGCGCTCGCTCTGTCGTTCGGCTGCGCTTGCTCTGTCGTTCCGCTCGCTCTGCTGCGGCGCTCGCTCTGTCGTTCGGCTGCGCTTGCTCTGTCGTTCCGCTCGCTCTGTCGTTCGGCTGCGCTTGCTCTGTCGTTCGGCTGCGCTTGCTCTGTCGTTCCGCTCGCTCTGCTACGGCGATCGCTCTGTCGTTCGGCTGCGCTTGCTCTGTCGTTCGGCTGCGCTTGCTCTGTCGTTCCGCTCGCTCTGCTACGGCGCTCGCTCTGTCGTTCGGCTGCGCTCGCTCTGTCGTTCGGTGCTCGCTCTGCTGCGGCGCTCACTCTGTTGTTTGGCTGTGTTCGCTCTTTCGTTCGACGTTCGCTCTGCTGTGGCGCTCGCTCTGTCGTTTGGCTGCGCTCGCCTTTTCCCATTGTCTGACTGTACTTGATCTCTCCGTTGGTTTTCGGCTGCACCTGTTGTTTTCCCGTTACTTTCGAGCTGCGCTTGCTCTCTCTGCTGGTGTTTGACGTCCGCGTGGTGAGCGAGCCTATACCCTGTAATCACTTATACCTACTCTTAGGGTAGTTTGACTAGACTAAAAAGACGGGTTTTATCTAATTACATGCTAATAATAAGAAGAAAGATAATATATATAAAAATAACAAAAAATGTGGGGGCTCAAATTTGAGTCTTCACATAGAATATATTGACAAATTAATAATAGATTTTGTGAAAATCCCTTATTTGTTGATTGATTCTAGAATATATTGACAAATTAAGACCAAAATAATAAATGTATATTTTTTGAAAATCCGTTATTTGTTGATTGATTCTTGAAAATCTCGACGAAATGAGCCCAAAGTATTATGTACGAATTTTCCGTTTTTGGCTAGTTTAGGAGATATAGCCTCCTTAAAATATATTTTGTGAAAATCCGTTATTTGTTGATTGATTCTAGAATATATTGACAAATTAAGACTAAAATAATATATGTATATTTTTTGAAAATCCTTTATTTGTTGATTTATTCTTGAAAATCTCGACGAAATGAGACCAAATTATTTTGTACGAATTTTCCATTTTTATGCTAGTTTAGGAGATATAGACTCCTTAATAAATATTTTTGGAAAATCCGTTATCTGTTGATTGATTCTTAAAAATCTCGGCGAAATGAGACCAAAGTATTATTTACGAATTTTACATTATTATAATGCTTATTTAGGAGATATAGCCTCCTTAATAAATATATTTGGAAAATCCGTTATCTGTTGATTGATTCTAGAATATCTTGACGAAATGAGTTCAAAATATTATGTACGAATTTTCCGTTATTTGGCTAGTTTAGGAGATATGGACTCCTTAAAAAATGTTTTTTGAAAATTCGTAATTTGTTGATTGATTCTTGAACATCTCGGCGAAATGAGACCAAAATATTATGTACGAATTTTCCGTTTTTTGGCTAGTTTAGGAGATATAGCCTCCTTAAAATATATTGTGTGAAAATCCCTTATTTGTTGATTGATTCTAGAATATCTTGACAAAATGAGATCAAAATATTATGTACGAATTTTCCGTTATTTGGCTAGTTTAGGAGATATGGACTCCTTAAAAAATGTTTTTTGAAAATCCGTGATTTGTTGATTGATTCTTGAACATCTCGGCGAAATGAGACCAAAATATTATGTACGAATTTTCCGTTTTTTGGCTAGTTTAGGAGATATAGCCTCCTTAAAATATATTTTGTGAAAATCTGTTATTTGTTGATTGATTCTAGAATATTTTGACAAATTAATACCAAAATATTATGTACGAATTTTTCGTTTTTTGGGTAGTTTGGAAGATATAGCACCTTTAATATAGATTTTTGTAAAATCCGTTATTTGTTGATTGATTCTTGAACATCTCGGCGAAATGAGTCCAAAATATTATAAACGAATTTTCCGTTATTTGGCTAGTTTGGAAGATATAGCCTCCTTAAAATATATTGTGTGAAAATCACTTATTTGTTGATTGATTCTAGAATATCTTGACGAAATGAGTTCAAAATATTATGTACGAATTTTCCGTTATTTGGCTAGTTTAGGAGATATGGACTCCTTAAAAAATGTTTTTTGAAAATCCGTAATTTGTTGATTGATTCTTGAACATCTCGGCGAAATGAGACCAAAATATTATAAACGAACTTTCCGTTTTTTGGTTAGTTTAGGAGATATAGCCTCCTTAAAATATATTGTGTGAAAATCCCTTATTTGATGATTGATTCTAGAATATCTTGACAAATTAAGACCAAAATAATAAATGTATATATTTTGAAAATCCGTTATTTGTTGATTGATTCTTGAAAATCTCGGCGAAATGAGACTAAAATATTATGTACGAATTTTCCGTTATTTGGCTAGTTTAGTAGATATGGACTCCTTAAAAAATGTTTTTTGGAAATCCGTTATTTGTTGATTGATTCTTGAACATCTCTGCGAAATGAGACCAAAATATTATAAACGAATTTTCCGTTTTTTGGCTAGTTTAGGAGATATAGCCTCCTTAAAATATATTGTGTTAAAATCCCTTATTTGTTGATTGATTCTAGAATATCTTGACGAAATGAGTTCAAAATATTATGTACGAATTTTCCGTTTTTTGGCTAGTTTAGGAGATATAGCCTCCTTAAAATATATTGTGTGAAAATCCCTTATTTGTTGATTGATTCTAGAATATCTTGACGAAATGAGTTCAAAATATTATGTACGAATTTTCCGTTATTTGGCTAGTTTAGGAGATATGGACTCCTTAAAAAATGTTTTTTGAAAATCCGTAATTTGTTGATTGATTCTTGAACATCTCGGCGAAATGAGACCAAAATATTATGTACGAATTTTCCGTTTTTTGGGTAGTTTAGGAGATAAAGCCTCCTTAATAAATATTTTTGGAAAATCCGTTATCTGTTGATTGATTCTTAAAAATCTCGGCAAAATGAGACTAAAATATTATGTACGAATTTTCCGTTTTTTGGCTAGTTTAGGAGATACAGCCTCCTTAATAAATATTTTTGGAAAATCCGTTATCTGTTGATTGATTCTTCAATATCTCGACGAAATGAGACCAAAATATTATGTACGAATTTTCCGTTTTTTGGATAGTTTAGAAATATACCCTCCTTAAAATATATTTTGTGAAAACCCGTTATTTGTTGATTGATTCTAGAATATCTTGACAAATTAAGACCAAAATAATAAATGTATATATTTTGAAAATCCGTTATTTGTTGATTGATTCTTGAAAATCTCGACGAAATGAGACCAAAGTATTATGTACGAATTTTCCGTTTTTTGGGTAGTTTAGGAGATAAAGCCTCTTTAAAAAAATGTTTTTTGAAAATACGTTATTTGTTGATTGATTCTTGAACATCTCGGCGAAATGAGACCAAAATATTATGTACGAATTTTCCGTTTTTGGCTAGTTTAGGAGATATAGCCTCCTTAAAATATATTTTGTGAAAATCCGTTATTTGTTGATTGATTCTAGAATATATTGACAAATTAAGACCAAAATAATATATGTATATTTTTTGAAAATCCGTTATTTGTTGATTTATTCTTGAAAATCTCGACGAAATGAGACCAAATTATTTTGTACGAATTTTCCATTTTTATGCTAGTTTAGGAGATATAGACTCCTTAATAAATATTTTTGGAAAATCCGTTATCTGTTGATTGATTCTTAAAAATCTCGGCGAAATGAGACCAAAGTATTATTTACGAATTTTACATTATTATTATGCTTATTTAGGAGATATAGCCTCCTTAATAAATATATTTGGAAAATCCGTTATCTGTTGATTGATTCTTAAAAATCTCGGCAAAATGAGACTAAAATATTATGTACGAATTTTCCGTTTTTTGGGTAGTTTATGAGATAAAGCCTCTTTAAAAAAATATTTTTGGAAAATCCGTTATTTGTTGATTGATTCTAGAATATCTTGACGAAATGAGTTCAAAATATTATGTACGAATTTTCCGTTATTTGGCTAGTTTAGGAGATATGGACTCCTTAAAAAATGTTTTTGAAAATTCGTAATTTGTTGATTGATTCTTGAACATCTCGGCGAAATGAGACCAAAATATTATGTACGAATTTTCCGTTTTTTGGCTAGTTTAGGAGATATAGCCTCCTTAAAATATATTGTGTGAAAATCCCTTATTTGTTGATTGATTCTAGAATGTTTTGACAAATTAAGACCAAAATAATAAATGTATATATTTTGAAAATCCGTTATTTGTTGATTGATTCTTGAAAATCTCGGCGAAATGAGACTAAAATATTATGTACGAATTTTCCGTTATTTGGCTAGTTTAGTAGATATGGACTCCTTAAAAAATGTTTTTTGGAAATCCGTTATTTGTTGATTGATTCTTGAACATCTCGGCGAAATGAGACCAAAATATTATAAACGAATTTTCCGTTTTTTGGCTAGTTTAGGAGATATAGCCTCCTTAAAATATATTGTGTGAAAATCCCTTATTTGTTGATTGATTCTAGAATATCTTGACGAAATGAGTTCAAAATATTATGTACGAATTTTCCGTTTTTTGGCTAGTTTATGAGATATAGGCTCCTTAAAATATATTGTGTGAAAATCCCTTATTTGTTGATTGATTCTAGAATATCTTGACGAAATGAGTTCAAAATATTATGTACGAATTTTCCGTTATTTGGCTAGTTTAGGAGATATGGACTCCTTAAAAAATGTTTTTTGAAAATCCGTAATTTGTTGATTGATTCTTGAACATCTCGGCGAAATGAGACCAAAATATTATGTACGAATTTTACGTTTTACGAGAGAGCGCGGCAGAGTGCGTGGATAGCTGATGCTTGGCGACTGCATCAGCTATCCACGCACTCTGCCGCGCTCTCTTGGCTGCGGTGACTGCAGCGCTCTCTTGGCTGCGGTGACTGCAGCGCTCTCTCGGCTGCGGTGACTGCAACGCTCTCTCGGCTGTGGTGACTGCAGCTCTCTCTCGTTTGGCTGCGCTCGCTCTGTCGTTCGGCTGCGCTTGCTCTGTCGTTCCGCTCGCTCTGCTGCGGCGCTCGCTCTGTCGTTCGGCTGCGCTTGCTCTGTCGTTCCGCTCGCTCTGTCGTTCGGCTGCGCTTGCTCTGTCGTTCGGCTGCGCTTGCTCTGTCGTTCCGCTCGCTCTGCTACGGCGCTCGCTCTGTCGTTCGGCTGCGCTCGCTCTGTCGTTCGGTGCTCGCTCTGCTGCGGCGCTCACTCTGTTGTTTGGCTGTGTTCGCTCTTTCGTTCGACGTTCGCTCTGCTGTGGCGCTTGCTCTGTCGTTTGGCTGCGCTCGCCTTTTCCCATTGTCTGACTGTACTTGATCTCTCCGTTGGTTTTCGGCTGCACCTGTTGTTTTCCCGTTACTTTCGAGCTGCGCTTGCTCTCTCTGCTGGTGTTTGACGTCCGCGTGGTGAGCGAGCCTATACCCTGTAATCACTTATACCTACTCTTAGGGTAGTTTGACTAGACTAAAAAGACGGGTTTTATCTAATTACATGCTAATAATAAGAAGAAAGATAATATATATAAAAATAACAAAAAATGTGGGGGCTCAAATTTGAGTCTTCACATAGAATATATTGACAAATTAATAATAGATTTTGTGAAAATCCCTTATTTGTTGATTGATTCTAGAATATATTGACAAATTAAGACCAAAATAATAAATGTATATTTTTTGAAAATCCGTTATTTGTTGATTGATTCTTGAAAATCTCGACGAAATGAGACCAAAGTATTATGTACGAATTTTCCGTTATTTGGCTAGTTTAGGAGATATGGACTCCTTAAAAAATGTTTTTTGAAAATTCGTAATTTGTTGATTGATTCTTGAACATCTCGGCGAAATGAGACCAAAATATTATGTACGAATTTTCCGTTTTTTGGGTAGTTTAGGAGATAAAGCCTCCTTAATAAATATTTTTGGAAAATCCGTTATCTGTTGATTGATTCTTAAAAATCTCGGCAAAATGAGACTAAAATATTATGTACGAATTTTCCGTTTTTTGGCTAGTTTAGGAGATACAGCCTCCTTAATAAATATTTTTGGAAAATCCGTTATCTGTTGATTGATTCTTCAATATCTCGACGAAATGAGACCAAAATATTATGTACGAATTTTCCGTTTTTTGGATAGTTTAGAAATATACCCTCCTTAAAATATATTTTGTGAAAACCCGTTATTTGTTGATTGATTCTAGAATATCTTGACAAATTAAGACCAAAATAATAAATGTATATATTTTGAAAATCCGTTATTTGTTGATTGATTCTTGAAAATCTCGACGAAATGAGACCAAAGTATTATGTACGAATTTTCCGTTTTTTGGGTAGTTTAAGGAGATAAAGCCTCTTTAAAAAAATGTTTTTTGAAAATACGTTATTTGTTGATTGATTCTTGAACATCTCGGCGAAATGAGACCAAAATATTATGTACGAATTTTCCGTTTTTGGCTAGTTTAGGAGATATAGCCTCCTTAAAATATATTTTGTGAAAATCCGTTATTTGTTGATTGATTCTAGAATATATTGACAAATTAAGACCAAAATAATATATGTATATTTTTTGAAAATCCGTTATTTGTTGATTTATTCTTGAAAATCTCGACGAAATGAGACCAAATTATTTTGTACGAATTTTCCATTTTTATGCTAGTTTAGGAGATATAGACTCCTTAATAAATATTTTTGGAAAATCCGTTATCTGTTGATTGATTCTTAAAAATCTCGGCGAAATGAGACCAAAGTATTATTTACGAATTTTACATTATTATTATGCTTATTTAGGAGATATAGCCTCCTTAATAAATATATTTGGAAAATCCGTTATCTGTTGATTGATTCTTAAAAATCTCGGCAAAATGAGACTAAAATATTATGTACGAATTTTCCGTTTTTTGGGTAGTTTATGAGATAAAGCCTCTTTAAAAAAATATTTTTGGAAAATCCGTTATTTGTTGATTGATTCTAGAATATCTTGACGAAATGAGTTCAAAATATTATGTACGAATTTTCCGTTATTTGGCTAGTTTAGGAGATATGGACTCCTTAAAAAATCTTTTTTGAAAATTCGTAATTTGTTGATTGATTCTTGAACATCTCGGCGAAATGAGACCAAAATATTATGTACGAATTTTCCGTTTTTTGGCTAGTTTAGGAGATATAGCCTCCTTAAAATATATTGTGTGAAAATCCCTTATTTGTTGATTGATTCTAGAATGTTTTGACAAATTAAGACCAAAATAATAAATGTATATATTTTGAAAATCCGTTATTTGTTGATTGATTCTTGAAAATCTCGGCGAAATGAGACTAAAATATTATGTACGAATTTTCCGTTATTTGGCTAGTTTAGTAGATATGGACTCCTTAAAAAATGTTTTTTGGAAATCCGTTATTTGTTGATTGATTCTTGAACATCTCGGCGAAATGAGACCAAAATATTATAAACGAATTTTCCGTTTTTTGGCTAGTTTAGGAGATATAGCCTCCTTAAAATATATTGTGTGAAAATCCCTTATTTGTTGATTGATTCTAGAATATCTTGACGAAATGAGTTCAAAATATTATGTACGAATTTTCCGTTTTTTGGCTAGTTTATGAGATATAGGCTCCTTAAAATATATTGTGTGAAAATCCCTTATTTGTTGATTGATTCTAGAATATCTTGACGAAATGAGTTCAAAATATTATGTACGAATTTTCCGTTATTTGGCTAGTTTAGGAGATATGGACTCCTTAAAAAATGTTTTTTGAAAATCCGTAATTTGTTGATTGATTCTTGAACATCTCGGCGAAATGAGACCAAAATATTATGTACGAATTTTACGTTTTACGAGAGAGCGCGGCAGAGTGCGTGGATAGCTGATGCTTGGCGACTGCATCAGCTATCCACGCACTCTGCCGCGCTCTCTTGGCTGCGGTGACTGCAGCGCTCTCTTGGCTGCGGTGACTGCAGCGCTCTCTCGGCTGCGGTGACTGCAACGCTCTCTCGGCTGTGGTGACTGCAGCTCTCTCTCGTTTGGCTGCGCTCGCTCTGTCGTTCGGCTGCGCTTGCTCTGTCGTTCCGCTCGCTCTGCTGCGGCGCTCGCTCTGTCGTTCGGCTGCGCTTGCTCTGTCGTTCCGCTCGCTCTGTCGTTCGGCTGCGCTTGCTCTGTCGTTCGGCTGCGCTTGCTCTGTCGTTCCGCTCGCTCTGCTACGGCGCTCGCTCTGTCGTTCGGCTGCGCTCGCTCTGTCGTTCGGTGCTCGCTCTGCTGCGGCGCTCACTCTGTTGTTTGGCTGTGTTCGCTCTTTCGTTCGACGTTCGCTCTGCTGTGGCGCTTGCTCTGTCGTTTGGCTGCGCTCGCCTTTTCCCATTGTCTGACTGTACTTGATCTCTCCGTTGGTTTTCGGCTGCACCTGTTGTTTTCCCGTTACTTTCGAGCTGCGCTTGCTCTCTCTGCTGGTGTTTGACGTCCGCGTGGTGAGCGAGCCTATACCCTGTAATCACTTATACCTACTCTTAGGGTAGTTTGACTAGACTAAAAAGACGGGTTTTATCTAATTACATGCTAATAATAAGAAGAAAGATAATATATATAAAAATAACAAAAAATGTGGGGGCTCAAATTTGAGTCTTCACATAGAATATATTGACAAATTAATAATAGATTTTGTGAAAATCCCTTATTTGTTGATTGATTCTAGAATATATTGACAAATTAAGACCAAAATAATAAATGTATATTTTTTGAAAATCCGTTATTTGTTGATTGATTCTTGAAAATCTCGACGAAATGAGACCAAAGTATTATGTACGAATTTTCCGTTATTTGGCTAGTTTAGGAGATATGGACTCCTTAAAAAATGTTTTTTGAAAATTCGTAATTTGTTGATTGATTCTTGAACATCTCGGCGAAATGAGACCAAAATATTATGTACGAATTTTCCGTTTTTTGGTAGTTTAGGAGATAAAGCCTCCTTAATAAATATTTTTGGAAAATCCGTTATCTGTTGATTGATTCTTAAAAATCTCGGCAAAATGAGACTAAAATATTATGTACGAATTTTCCGTTTTTTGGCTAGTTTAGGAGATACAGCCTCCTTAATAAATATTTTTGGAAAATCCGTTATCTGTTGATTGATTCTTCAATATCTCGACGAAATGAGACCAAAATATTATGTACGAATTTTCCGTTTTTTGGATAGTTTAGAAATATACCCTCCTTAAAATATATTTTGTGAAAACCCGTTATTTGTTGATTGATTCTAGAATATCTTGACAAATTAAGACCAAAATAATAAATGTATATATTTTGAAAATCCGTTATTTGTTGATTGATTCTTGAAAATCTCGACGAAATGAGACCAAAGTATTATGTACGAATTTTCCGTTTTTTGGGTAGTTTAGGAGATAAAGCCTCTTTAAAAAAATGTTTTTTGAAAATACGTTATTTGTTGATTGATTCTTGAACATCTCGGCGAAATGAGACCAAAATATTATGTACGAATTTTCCGTTTTTGGCTAGTTTAGGAGATATAGCCTCCTTAAAATATATTTTGTGAAAATCCGTTATTTGTTGATTGATTCTAGAATATATTGACAAATTAAGACCAAAATAATATATGTATATTTTTTGAAAATCCGTTATTTGTTGATTTATTCTTGAAAATCTCGACGAAATGAGACCAAATTATTTTGTACGAATTTTCCATTTTTATGCTAGTTTAGGAGATATAGACTCCTTAATAAATATTTTTGGAAAATCCGTTATCTGTTGATTGATTCTTAAAAATCTCGGCGAAATGAGACCAAAGTATTATTTACGAATTTTACATTATTATTATGCTTATTTAGGAGATATAGCCTCCTTAATAAATATATTTGGAAAATCCGTTATCTGTTGATTGATTCTTAAAAATCTCGGCAAAATGAGACTAAAATATTATGTACGAATTTTCCGTTTTTTGGGTAGTTTATGAGATAAAGCCTCTTTAAAAAAATATTTTTGGAAAATCCGTTATTTGTTGATTGATTCTAGAATATCTTGACGAAATGAGTTCAAAATATTATGTACGAATTTTCCGTTATTTGGCTAGTTTAGGAGATATGGACTCCTTAAAAAATGTTTTTTGAAAATTCGTAATTTGTTGATTGATTCTTGAACATCTCGGCGAAATGAGACCAAAATATTATGTACGAATTTTCCGTTTTTTGGCTAGTTTAGGAGATATAGCCTCCTTAAAATATATTGTGTGAAAATCCCTTATTTGTTGATTGATTCTAGAATATCTTGACAAATTAAGACCAAAATAATAAATGTATATATTTTGAAAATCCGTTATTTGTTGATTGATTCTTGAAAATCTCGGCGAAATGAGACTAAAATATTATGTACGAATTTTCCGTTATTTGGCTAGTTTAGTAGATATGGACTCCTTAAAAAATGTTTTTTGGAAATCCGTTATTTGTTGATTGATTCTTGAACATCTCGGCGAAATGAGACCAAAATATTATAAACGAATTTTCCGTTTTTTGGCTAGTTTAGGAGATATAGCCTCCTTAAAATATATTGTGTGAAAATCCCTTATTTGTTGATTGATTCTAGAATATCTTGACGAAATGAGTTCAAAATATTATGTACGAATTTTCCGTTTTTTGGCTAGTTTAGGAGATATAGCCTCCTTAAAATATATTGTGTGAAAATCCCTTATTTGTTGATTGATTCTAGAATATCTTGACGAAATGAGTTCAAAATATTATGTACGAATTTTCCGTTATTTGGCTAGTTTAGGAGATATGGACTCCTTAAAAAATGTTTTTTGAAAATCCGTAATTTGTTGATTGATTCTTGAACATCTCGGCGAAATGAGACCAAAATATTATGTACGAATTTTACGTTTTACGAGAGAGCGCGGCAGAGTGCGTGGATAGCTGATGCTTGTCGACAAGCATCAGCTATCCACGCACTCTGCCGCGCTCTCTTGGCTGCGGTGACTGCAGCGCTCTCTGGCTGCGGTGACTGCAGCGCTCTCTCGGCTGCGGTGACTGCAACGCTCTCTCGGCTGTGGTGACTGCAGCTCTCTCTCGTTTGGCTGCGCTCGCTCTGTCGTTCGGCTGCGCTTGCTCTGTCGTTCCGCTCGCTCTGCTGCGGCGCTCGCTCTGTCGTTCGGCTGCGCTTGCTCTGTCGTTCCGCTCGCTCTGTCGTTCGGCTGCGCTTGCTCTGTCGTTCGGCTGCGCTTGCTCTGTCGTTCCGCTCGCTCTGCTACGGCGCTCGCTCTGTCGTTCGGCTGCGCTCGCTCTGTCGTTCGGTGCTCGCTCTGCTGCGGCGCTCACTCTGTTGTTTGGCTGTGTTCGCTCTTTCGTTCGACGTTCGCTCTGCTGTGGCGCTCGCTCTGTCGTTTGGCTGCGCTCGCCTTTTCCCATTGTCTGACTGTACTTGATCTCTCCGTTGGTTTTCGGCTGCACCTGTTGTTTTCCCGTTACTTTCGAGCTGCGCTTGCTCTCTCTGCTGGTGTTTGACGTCCGCGTGGTGAGCGAGCCTATACCCTGTAATCACTTATACCTACTCTTAGGGTAGTTTGACTAGACTAAAAAGACGGGTTTTATCTAATTACATGCTAATAATAAGAAGAAAGATAATATATATAAAAATAACAAAAAATGTGGGGGCTCAAATTTGAGTCTTCACATAGAATATATTGACAAATTAATAATAGATTTTGTGAAAATCCCTTATTTGTTGATTGATTCTAGAATATATTGACAAATTAAGACCAAAATAATAAATGTATATTTTTTGAAAATCCGTTATTTGTTGATTGATTCTTGAAAATCTCGACGAAATGAGACCAAATTATTATGTACGAATTTTCCATTTTTTAGGCTAGTTTAGGAGATACAGACTCCTTAATAAATATTTTTGGAAAATCCGTTATCTGTTGATTGATTCTTCAATATCTCGACGAAATGAGACCAAAATATTATCCTTAATAAATATTTTTGGAAAATCCGTTATCTGTTGATTGATTCTAGAATATCTTGACAAATTAAGACCAAAATAATAAATGTATATATTTTGAAAATCCGTTATTTGTTGATTGATTCTTGAAAATCTCGACGAAATGAGACCAAAGTATTATGTACGAATTTTCCGTTTTTGGCTAGTTTAGGAGATATAGCCTCCTTAAAATATATTTTGTGAAAATCCGTTATTTGTTGATTGATTCTAGAATATATTGACAAATTAAGACCAAAATAATATATGTATATTTTTTGAAAATCCTTTATTTGTTGATTTATTCTTGAAAATCTCGACGAAATGAGACCAAATTATTTTGTACGAATTTTCCATTTTTATGCTAGTTTAGGAGATATAGACTCCTTAATAAATATATTTGGAAAATCCGTTATCTGTTGATTGATTCTTAAAAATCTCGGCGAAATGAGACCAAAGTATTATTTACGAATTTTACATTATTATTATGCTTATTTAGGAGATATAGCCTCCTTAATAAATATATTTGGAAAATCCGTTATCTGTTGATTGATTCTTAAAAATCTCGGCAAAATGAGACTAAAATATTATGTACGAATTTTCCGTTTTTTGGGTAGTTTAGGAGATATAGCCTCCTTAAAATATATTTTGTGAAAATCCGTTATTTGTTGATTGATTCTAGAATATATTGACAAATTAAGACCAAAATAATATATGTATATTTTTTGAAAATCCTTTATTTGTTGATTTATTCTTGAAAATCTCGACGAAATGAGACCAAATTATTTTGTACGAATTTTCCATTTTTATGCTAGTTTAGGAGATATAGACTCCTTAATAAATATATTTGGAAAATCCGTTATCTGTTGATTGATTCTTAAAAATCTCGGCGAAATGAGACCAAAGTATTATTTACGAATTTTACATTATTATTATGCTTATTTAGGAGATATAGCCTCCTTAATAAATATATTTGGAAAATCCGTTATCTGTTGATTGATTCTTAAAAATCTCGGCAAAATGAGACTAAAATATTATGTACGAATTTTCCGTTTTTTGGGTAGTTTAGGAGATAAAGCCTCTTTAAAAAAATATTTTTGGAAAATCCGTTATTTGTTGATTGATTCTAGAATATCTTGACGAAATGAGTTCAAAATATTATGTACGAATTTTCCGTTATTTGGCTAGTTTAGGAGATATGGACTCCTTAAAAAATGTTTTTTGAAAATTCGTAATTTGTTGATTGATTCTTGAACATCTCGGCGAAATGAGACCAAAATATTATGTACGAATTTTCCGTTTTTTGGCTAGTTTAGGAGATATAGCCTCCTTAAAATATATTGTGTGAAAATCCCTTATTTGTTGATTGATTCTAGAATATCTTGACGAAATGAGTTCAAAATATTATGTACGAATTTTCCGTTATTTGGCTAGTTTAGGAGATATGGACTCCTTAAAAAATGTTTTTTGAAAATCCGTAATTTGTTGATTGATTCTTGAACATCTCGGCGAAATGAGACCAAAATATTATGTACGAATTTTCCGTTTTTTGGCTAGTTTAGGAGATATAGCCTCCTTAAAATATATTTTGTGAAAATCCGTTATTTGTTGATTGATTCTAGAATATTTTGACAAATTAATACCAAAATATTATGTACGAATTTTTCGTTTTTTGGGTAGTTTGGAAGATATAGCACCTTTAATATAGATTTTTGGAAAATCCGTTATTTGTTGATTGATTCTTGAACATCTCGGCGAAATGAGTCCAAAATATTATAAACGAATTTTCCGTTATTTGGCTAGTTTGGAAGATATAGCCTCCTTAAAATATATTGTGTGAAAATCACTTATTTGTTGATTGATTCTAGAATATCTTGACGAAATGAGTTCAAAATATTATGTACGAATTTTCCGTTATTTGGCTAGTTTAGGAGATATGGACTCCTTAAAAAATGTTTTTTGAAAATCCGTAATTTGTTGATTGATTCTTGAACATCTCGGCGAAATGAGACCAAAATATTATAAACGAACTTTCCGTTTTTTGGTTAGTTTAGGAGATATAGCCTCCTTAAAATATATTGTGTGAAAATCCCTTATTTGTTGATTGATTCTAGAATATCTTGACAAATTAAGACCAAAATAATAAATGTATATATTTTGAAAATCCGTTATTTGTTGATTGATTCTTGAAAATCTCGGCGAAATGAGACTAAAATATTATGTACGAATTTTCCGTTATTTGGCTAGTTTAGTAGATATGGACTCCTTAAAAAATGTTTTTTGGAAATCCGTTATTTGTTGATTGATTCTTGAACATCTCGGCGAAATGAGACCAAAATATTATAAACGAATTTTCCGTTTTTTGGCTAGTTTAGGAGATATAGCCTCCTTAAAATATATTGTGTGAAAATCCCTTATTTGTTGATTGATTCTAGAATATCTTGACGAAATGAGTTCAAAATATTATGTACGAATTTTCCGTTTTTTGGCTAGTTTAGGAGATATAGCCTCCTTAAAATATATTGTGTGAAAATCCCTTATTTGTTGATTGATTCTAGAATATCTTGACGAAATGAGTTCAAAATATTATGTACGAATTTTCCGTTATTTGGCTAGTTTAGGAGATATGGACTCCTTAAAAAATGTTTTTTGAAAATCCGTAATTTGTTGATTGATTCTTGAACATCTCGGCGAAATGAGACCAAAATATTATGTACGAATTTTACGTTTTTTGGCTAATTTAGGAGATATAGCCTCCTTAAAATATATTGTGCGAAAATCCCTTATTTGTTGATTGATTCTAGAATATCTTGACAAATTAAGACCAAAATACTAAATGTATATTTTTTGAAAATCCGATATTTGTTGATTGATTCTTGAAAATCTCGACGAAATGAGACCAAAATATTATGTACGAATTTTACGTTTTTTGGCTAATTTAGGAGATATAGCCTCCTTAAAATATATTGTGTGAAAACCCTTATTTGTTGATTGATTCTAGAATATCTTGACAAATTAAGACCAAAATAATAAATGTATATTTTTTGAAAATCCGATATTTTTTGATTGATTCTTGAAAATCTCGACGAAATGAGACCAAAATATTATGTACGAATTTTACGTTTTTTGGCTAATTTAGGAGATATAGCCTCCTTAAAATATATTTTGTGAAAATCCGTTATTTGTTGATTGATTCTAGAATATTTTTACAAATTAAGACCAAAATATTATGTACGAATTTTTCGTTTTTTGGGTAGTTTGGAAGATATAGCCCCTTTAAAATAGATTTTTGGAAAATCCGTTATTTGTTGATTGATTCTTGAACATCTCGGCGAAATGAGTCCAAAATATTATGTACGAATTTTCCGTTATTTGGCTAGTTTGGAAGATATAGCCTCCTTAAAAAATATTTTTTGAAAATCCGTTATTTGTTGATTGATTCTTGAACATCTCGGCGAAATGAGACCAAAATATTATGTACGAATTTTACGTTTTTTGGCTAATTTAGGAGATATAGCCTCCTTAAAATATATTGTGTGAAAATCCCTTATTTGTTGATTGATTCTAGAATATCTTGACAAATTAAGACCAAAATAATAAATGTATATTTTTTGAAAATCCGATATTTGTTGATTGATTCTTGAAAATCTCGACGAAATGAGACCAATTTATTATGTACGAATTTTCCATTTTTTAGGCTAGTTTAGGAGATATAGACTTCTTAATAAATATTTTTGGAAAATCCGTTATCTGTTGATTGATTCTTCAATATCTCGACGAAATGAGACCAAAATATTATGTACGAATTTTC
The DNA here is from genome assembly GCA_018904035.1 of Zaprionus ornatus. Lineage (NCBI taxonomy): Eukaryota > Metazoa > Arthropoda > Insecta > Diptera > Drosophilidae > Zaprionus > Zaprionus ornatus. The sequence continues at coordinate 11,863 of JAEIFZ010000297.1, read as the reverse complement.
CGTTATTTGGCTAGTTTAGGAGATATAGCCTCCTTAAAAAAATATTTTTGGAAAATCCGTTATTTGTTGATTGATTCTTGAAAATCTCGACGAAATGAGACCAAAATATTATGTACGAATTTTCCGTTATTTGGCTAGTTTAGGAGATATAGCCTCCTTAAAAAATATTTTTTGAAAATCCGTTATTTGTTGATTGATTCTTGAAAATCTCGGCGAAATGAGACCAAAATATTATGTACGAATTTTCCGTTTTTTGGGTAGTTTAGGAGATATAGCCTCCTTAAAAAATATTTTGTGAAAATCCGTTATTTGTTGATTGATTCTAGAAAATCTTGACGAAATGAAGACCAAAATAATTATGTAATGAGTTTAGAATCCAATAAAAATATTTTTGAAAATCCGTTATTTGTCGATTGATTCTTGAACATCTCTGCGAAATGAGACCAAATTATTATGTACGAATTTTCCGTTTTTTGGCTAGTTTAGGAGATATAGCCTCCTAAAAAAATATTTTATGAAAATCCGTTATCTGTTGATTGATTCTTCAATATCTCGACGAAATGAGACCAAAATATTATTTACGAATTTTCCGTTATTTAGCTAGTTTAGAAGATATTGACTCCTTAAAAAATGTTTTTTGAAAATCCGTTATTTGTTGATTGATTCTTGAACATCTCGGCGAAATGAGACCAAAGTATTATTTACGAATTTTTCATTATTATGATTGTTTAGGAGATATAGCCTCCTTAATAAATATTTTTGGAAAATCCGTTATCTGTTGATTGATTCTTAAAAATCTCTGGCAAATGAGAAATGAGCCAAAATATTATGTACGAATTTTCCGTTATTATTATGCTTATTTAGGAGATATAGCCTCCTTAATAAATATATTTGGAAAATCCGTTATCTGTTGATTGATTCTTAAAAATCTCGGCGAAATGAGACCAAAATATTATGTACGAATTTTCCGTTTTTTGGCTAGTTTAGGAGATAAACCCTCTTTAGAAAAATATTTTTGGAAAATCCGTTATTTGTTGATTGATTCTAGAATATCTTGACGAAATGAGTTCAAAATATTATGTACGAATTTTCCGTTATTTGGCTAGTTTAGGAGATATGGACTCCTTAAAAAATGTTTTTTGAAAATCCGTAATTTGTTGATTGATTCTTGAACATCTCGGCGAAATGAGACCAAAATATTATGTACGAATTTTCCGTTTTTTGGCTAGTTTAGGAGATATAGCCTCCTTAAAATATATTTTGTGAAAATCCGTTATTTGTTGATTGATTCTAGAATATTTTGACAAATTAAGACCAAAATAATAAACGTATATTTTTTGAAAATCCGATATTTGTTGATTGATTCTTAAAAATCTCGGCGAAATGAGACCAAAATAATATGTACGAATTTTCCGTTATTTGGCTAGTTTAGGAGATATGGACTCCTTAAAAAATGTTTTTTGGAAATCCGTTATTTGTTGATTGATTCTTGAACATCTCGGCGAAATGAGACCAAAATATTATGTACGAATTTTCCGTTTTTTGGGTAGTTTAGGAGATATAGCCTCCTTAAAATATATTTTGTGAAAATCCCTTATTTGTTGATTGATTCTAGAATATATTGACAAATTAAGACCAAAATAATATATGTATATTTTTTGAAAATCCGTTATTTGTTGATTGATTCTTGAAAATCTCGACGAAATGAGACCAAATTATTATGTACGAATTTTCCGTTTTTTGGCTAGTTTAGGAGATATAGCCTCCTAAAAAAATATTTTTTGAAAATCCATTATTTGTTGATTGATTGTCGAAAATCTCGGCGAAATGAGACTAAAATATTATGAACGAATTTTCCGTTTTTTGGCTAGTTTAGGAGATATAGCCTCTTAAAAAAATATTTTATGAAAATCCGTTATTTGTTGATTGATTCTTGAAAATCTCGACGAAATGAGACCAAATTATTATGTACGAATTTTCCGTTTTTTGGCTAGTTTAGGAGATATAGCCTCCTAAAAAAATATTTTTTGAAAATCCATTATTTGTTGATTGATTGTCGAAAATCTCGGCGAAATGAGACTAAAATATTATGTACGAATTTTCCGTTATTTAGCTAGTTTAGAAGATATGGACTCCTTAAAAAATGTTTATTGAAAATCCGTTATTTGTTGATTGATTCTTGAACATCTCGGCGAAATGAGACCAAAGTATTATTTACGAATTTTTCATTATTATGATTGTTTAGGAGATATAGCCTCCTTAATAAATATTTTTGGAAAATCCGTTATCTGTTGATTGATTCTTAAAAATCTCGGCGAAATGAGACCAAAGTATTATTTACGAATTTTACATTATTATTATGCTTATTTAGGAGATATAGCCTCCTTAATAAATATATTTGGAAAATCCGTTATCTGTTGATTGATTCTTAAAAATCTCGGCAAAATGAGACTAAAATATTATGTACGAATTTTCCGTTTTTTGGGTAGTTTAGGAGATAAAGCCTCTTTAAAAAAATATTTTTGGAAAATCCGTTATTTGTTGATTGATTCTAGAATATCTTGACGAAATGAGTTCAAAATATTATGTACGAATTTTCCGTTATTTGGCTAGTTTAGGAGATATGGACTCCTTAAAAAATGTTTTTTGAAAATTCGTAATTTGTTGATTGCTTCTTGAACATCTCGGCGAAATGAGACCAAAATATTATGTACGAATTTTCCGTTTTTTGGCTAGTTTAGGAGATAAACCCTCTTTAGAAAAATATTTTTGGAAAATCCGTTATTTGTTGATTGATTCTAGAATATCTTGACGAAATGAGTTCAAAATATTATGTACGAATTTTCCGTTATTTGGCTAGTTTAGGAGATATGGACTCCTTAAAAAATGTTTTTTGAAAATCCGTAATTTGTTGATTGATTCTTGAACATCTCGGCGAAATGAGACCAAAATATTATGTACGAATTTTCCGTTTTTTGGCTAGTTTAGGAGATATAGCCTCCTTAAAATATATTTTGTGAAAATCCGTTATTTGTTGATTGATTCTAGAATATTTTGACAAATTAAGACCAAAATAATAAACGTATATTTTTTGAAAATCCGATATTTGTTGATTGATTCTTAAAAATCTCGGCGAAATGAGACCAAAATAATATGTACGAATTTTCCGTTATTTGGCTAGTTTAGGAGATATGGACTCCTTAAAAAATGTTTTTTGGAAATCCGTTATTTGTTGATTGATTCTTGAACATCTCGGCGAAATGAGACCAAAATATTATGTACGAATTTTCCGTTTTTTGGGTAGTTTAGGAGATATAGCCTCCTTAAAATATATTTTGTGAAAATCCGTTATTTGTTGATTGATTCTAGAATATATTGACAAATTAAGACCAAAATAATAAATGTATATTTTTTGAAAATCCGTTATTTTTTGATTGATTCTTGAAAATCTCGACGAAATGAGACCAAATTATATTGAGATAAAATATATTGTGTGAAAATCCCTTATTTGTTGATTGATTCTAGAATATCTTGACGAAATGAGTTCAAAATATTATGTACGAATTTTCCGTTATTTAGCTAGTTAAGTAGATATGGACTCCTTAAAAAATGTTTTTTGAAAATCCGTTATTTGTTGATAGATTGTCGAAAATCTCGGCGAAATGAGACTAAAATATTATGTACGAAATTTCCGTTATTTAGCTAGTTTAGTAGATATGGACTCCTTAAAAAATGTTTTTTGAAAATCCGTTATTTGTTGATTGATTCTTGAACATCTCGGCGAAATGAGACCAAAATATTATGTACGAATTTTCCGTTTTTTGGGTAGTTTATGAGATATAGCCTCCTTAAAATATATTTTGTGAAAATCCGTTATTTGTTGATTGATTCTAGAATATATTGACAAATTAAGACCAAAATAATTAATATGTATTTTTTGAAAATCCGTTATTTGTTGATTGATTCTTGAAAATCTCGACGAACTGAGACCAAATTATATTGAGATAAAATATATTGTGTGAAAATCCCTTATTTGTTGATTGATTCTAGAATATCTTGACGAAATGAGTTCAAAATATTATGTACGAATTTTCCGTTATTTAGCTAGTTTAGTAGATATGGACTCCTTAAAAAATGTTTTTTGAAAATCCGTTATTTGTTGATTGATTGTCGAAAATCTCGGCGAAATGAGACTAAAATATTATGTACGAATTTTCCGTTATTTAGCTAGTTTAGTAGATATGGACTCCTTAAAAAATGTTTTTTGAAAATCCGTTATTTGTTGATTGATTCTTGAACATCTCGGCGAAATGAGACCAAAGTATTATTTACGAATTTTTCATTATTATGATTGTTTAGGAGATATAGCCTCCTTAATAAATATTTTTGAAAATCCGTTATCTGTTGATTGATTCTTAAAAATCTCGGCGAAATGAGACCAAAGTATTATTTACGAATTTTACATTATTATTATGCTTATTTAGGAGATATAGCCTCCTTAATAAATATTTTTGGAAAATCCGTTATCTGTTGATTGATTCTTAAAAATCTCGGCAAAATGAGACTAAAATATTATGTACAAATTTTTCGTTTTTTGGGTAGTTTAGGAGATAAAGCCTCTTTAAAAAAATATTTTTGGAAAATCCGTTATTTGTTGATTGATTCTAGAATATCTTGACGAAATGAGTTCAAAATATTATGTACGAATTTTCCGTTATTTGGCTAGTTTAGGAGATATGGACTCCTTAAAAAATGTTTTTTGAAAATTCGTAATTTGTTGATTGCTTCTTGAACATCTCGGCGAAATGAGACCAAAATATTATGTACGAATTTTCCGTTTTTTGGCTAGTTTAGGAGATATAGCCTCCTTAAAAAGTATTGTGTGAAAATCCCTTATTTGTTGATTGATTCTAGAATATCTTGACGAAATGAGTTCAAAATATTATGTACGAATTTTCCGTTATTTGGCTAGTTTAGGAGATATGGACTCCTTAAAAAATGTTTTTTGAAAATCCGTAATTTGTTGATTGATTCTTGAACATCTCGGCGAAATGAGACCAAAATATTATGTACGAATTTTCCGTTTTTTGGCTAGTTTAGGAGATATAGCCTCCTTAAAATATATTTTGTGAAAATCCGTTATTTGTTGATTGATTCTAGAATATTTTGACAAATTAAGACCAAAATATTATGTACGAATTTTTCGTTTTTTGGGTAGTTTGGAAGATATAGCCCCTTAAAAATAGATTTTTGGAAAATCCGTTATTTGTTGATTGATTCTTGAACATCTCGGCGAAATGAGACCAAAATATTATGTACGAATTTTACGTTTTTTGGCTAATTTAGGAGATATAGCCTCCTTAAAATATATTGTGTGAAAATCCCTTATTTGTTGATTGATTCTAGAATATCTTGACAAATTAAGACCAAAATAATAAACGTATATTTTTTGAAAATCCGATATTTGTTGATTGATTCTTAAAAATCTCGGCGAAATGAGACCAAAATAATATGTACGAATTTTCCGTTATTTGGCTAGTTTAGGAGATATGGACTCCTTAAAAAATGTTTTTTGGAAATCCGTTATCTGTTGATTGATTCTTGAACATCTCGGCGAAATGAGACCAAAATATTATGTACGAATTTTCCGTTATTTGGCTAGTTTAGGAGATATGGACTCCTTAAAAAATGTTTTTTGAAAATCCGTAATTTGTTGATTGATTCTTGAACATCTCGGCGAAATGAGACCAAAATATTATGTACGAATTTTCCGTTTTTTGGCTAGTTTAGGAGATATAGCCTCCTTAAAATATATTGTGTGAAAATCCCTTATTTGTTGATTGATTCTAGAATATCTTGACGAAATGAGTGCAAAATATTATGTACGAATTTTCCGTTATTTGGCTAGTTTAGGAGATATGGACTCCTTAAAAAATGTTTTTTGAAAATCCGTTATTTGTTGATTGATTCTTGAACATCTCGGCGAAATGAGACCAAAGTATTATTTACGAATTTTTCATTATTATGATTGTTTAGGAGATATAGCCTCCTTAATAAATATTTTTGAAAATCCGTTATTTGTTGATTGATTCTAGAATATCTTGACGAAATGAGTTCAAAATATTATGTACGAATTTTCCGTTATTTGGCTAGTTTAGGAGATATGGACTCCTTAAAAAATGTTTTTTGAAAATTCGTAATTTGTTGATTGCTTCTTGAACATCTCGGCGAAATGAGACCAAAATATTATGTACGAATTTTCCGTTTTTTGGCTAGTTTAGGAGATAAAGCCCTCTTTAGAAAAATATTTTTGGAAAATCCGTTATTTGTTGATTGATTCTAGAATATCTTGACGAAATGAGTTCAAAATATTATGTACGAATTTTCCGTTATTTGGCTAGTTTAGGAGATATGGACTCCTTAAAAAATGTTTTTTGAAAATTCGTAATTTGTTGATTGCTTCTTGAACATCTCGGCGAAATGAGACCAAAATATTATGTACGAATTTTCCGTTTTTTGGCTAGTTTAGGAGATAAACCCTCTTTAGAAAAATATTTTTGGAAAATCCGTTATTTGTTGATTGATTCTAGAATATCTTGACGAAATGAGTTCAAAATATTATGTACGAATTTTCCGTTATTTGGCTAGTTTAGGAGATACAGCCTCCTTAATAAATATTTTTGGAAAATCCGTTATCTGTTGATTGATTCTTGAACATCTCGGCGAAATGAGACCAAAATATTATGTAACGAATTTTCCTTTATTTGGCTAGTTTGGAAGATATAGCCTCCTTAAAATATATTGTGTGAAAATCCCTTATTTGTTGATTGATTCTAGAATATCTTGACGAAATGAGTTCAAAATATTATGTACGAATTTTCCGTTATTTGGCTAGTTTAGGAGATATGGACTCCTTAAAAAATGTTTTTTGAAAATCCGTAATTTGTTGATTGATTCTTGAACATCTCGGCGAAATGAGACCAAAATATTATGTACGAATTTTCCGTTTTTTGGCTAGTTTAGGAGATATAGCCTCCTTAAAATATATTTTGTGAAAATCCGTTATTTGTTGATTGATTCTAGAATATTTTGACAAATTAAGACCAAAATATTATGTACGAATTTTTAGTTTTTTGGGTAGTTTGGAAGATATAGCCCCTTAAAAATAGATTTTTGGAAAATCCGTTATTTGTTGATTGATTCTTAAAAATCTCGGAAAAATGAGACTAAAATATTATGTACGAATTTTCCGTTTTTTGGGTAGTTTAGGAGATATAGCCTCCTTAAAATGTATTGTGTGAAAATCCCTTATTTGTTGATTGATTCTAGAATATCTTGACGAAATGAGTTCAAAATATTATGTACGAATTTTCCGTTATTTGGCTAGTTTAGGAGATATGGACTCCTTAAAAAATGTTTTTTGAAAATTCGTAATTTGTTGATTGCTTCTTGAACATCTCGGCGAAATGAGACCAAAATATTATGTACGAATTTTCCGTTTTTTGGCTAGTTTAGGAGATAAACCCTCTTTAGAAAAATATTTTTGGAAAATCCGTTATTTGTTGATTGATTCTAGAATATCTTGACGAAATGAGTTCAAAATATTATGTACGAATTTTCCGTTATTTGGCTAGTTTAGGAGATATGGACTCCTTAAAAAATGTTTTTTGAAAATCCGTAATTTGTTGATTGATTCTTGAACATCTCGGCGAAATGAGACCAAAATATTATGAACGAATTTTCCGTTTTTTGGCTAGTTTAGGAGATATAGCCTCCTTAAAATATATTTTGTGAAAATCCGTTATTTGTTGATTGATTCTAGAATATTTTGACAAATTAAGACCAAAATAATAAACGTATATTTTTTGAAAATCCGATATTTGTTGATTGATTCTTAAAAATCTCGGCGAAATGAGACCAAAATAATATGTACGAATTTTCCGTTATTTGGCTAGTTTAGGAGATATGGACTCCTTAAAAAATGTTTTTTGGAAATCCGTTATTTGTTGATTGATTCTTGAACATCTCGGCGAAATGAGACCGAAATATTATGTACGAATTTTCCGTTTTTTGGGTAGTTTAGGAGATATAGCCTCCTTAAAATATATTTTGTGAAAATCCGTTATTTGTTGATTGATTCTAGAATATATTGACAAATTAAGACCAAATTAATAAATGTATATTTTTTGAAAATCCGTTATTTTTTTATTGATTCTTGAAAATCTCGACGAAATGAGACCAAATTATATTGAGATAAAATATATTGTGTGAAAATCCCTTATTTGTTGATTGATTCTAGAATATCTTGACGAAATGAGTTCAAAATATTATGTACGAATTTTCCGTTATTTAGCTAGTTAAGTAGATATGGACTCCTTAAAAAATGTTTTTGAAAATCCGTTATTTGTTGATAGATTGTCGAAAATCTCGACGAAATGAGACTAAAATATTATGTACGAATTTTCCGTTATTTAGCTAGTTTAGGAGATATGGACTCCTTAAAAAATGTTTTTGAAAATCCGTTATTTGTTGATTGATTCTTGAACATCTCGGCGAAATGAGACCAAAATATTATGTACGAATTTTCCGTTTTTTGGGTAGTTTAGGAGATATAGCCTCCTTAAAATATATTTTGTGAAAATCCGTTATTTGTTGATTGATTCTAGAATATATTGACAAATTAAGACCAAAATAATAAATGTATATTTTTTGAAAATCCGTTATTTGTTGATTGATTCTTGAAAATCTCGACGAAATGAGACCAAATTATATTGAGATAAAATATATTGTGTGAAAATCCCTTATTTGTTGATTGATTCTAGAATATCTTGACGAAATGAGTTCAAAATATTATGTACGAATTTTCCGTTATTTAGCTAGTTTAGGAGATATGGACTCCTTAAAAAATGTTTTTTGAAAATCCGTTATTTGTTGATTGATTGTCGAAAATCTCGGCGAAATGAGACTAAAATATTATGTGCGAATTTTCCGTTATTTAGCTAGTTTAGTAGATATGGACTCCTTAAAAAATGTTTTTTGAAAATCCGTTATTTGTTGATTGATTCTTGAACATCTCGGCGAAATGAGACCAAAGTATTATTTACGAATTTTTCATTATTATGATTGTTTAGGAGATATAGCCTCCTTAATAAATATTTTTGAAAATCCGTTATCTGTTGATTGATTCTTAAAAATCTCGGCGAAATGAGACCAAAGTATTATTTACGAATTTTACATTATTATTATGCTTATTTAGGAGATATAGCCTCCTTAATAAATATTTTTGGAAAATCCGTTATCTGTTGATTGATTCTTAAAAATCTCGGCAAAATGAGACTAAAATATTATGTACAAATTTTTCGTTTTTTGGGTAGTTTAGGAGATAAAGCCTCTTTAAAAAAATATTTTTGGAAAATCCGTTATTTGTTGATTGATTCTAGAATATCTTGACGAAATGAGTTCAAAATATTATGTACGAATTTTCCGTTATTTGGCTAGTTTAGGAGATATGGACTCCTTAAAAAATGTTTTTTGAAAATTCGTAATTTGTTGATTGCTTCTTGAACATCTCGGCGAAATGAGACCAAAATATTATGTACGAATTTTCCGTTTTTTGGCTAGCTTAGGAGATATAGCCTCCTTAAAATGTATTGTGTGAAAATCCCTTATTTGTTGATTGATTTTAGAATATCTTGACGAAATGAGTTCAAAATATTATGTACGAATTTTCCGTTATTTGGCTAGTTTAGGAGATATGGACTCCTTAAAAAATGTTTTTTGAAAATCCGTAATTTGTTGATTGATTCTTGAACATCTCGGCGAAATGAGACCAAAATATTATGTACTAATTTTCCGTTTTTTGGCTAGTTTAGGAGATATAGCCTCCTTAAAATGTATTGTGTGAAAATCCCTTATTTGTTGATTGATTTTAGAATATCTTGACGAAATGAGTTCAAAATATTATGTACGAATTTTCCGTTTTTTGGCTAGTTTAGGAGATATAGCCTCCTTAAAATATATTTTGTGAAAATCCGTTATTTGTTGATTGATTCTAGAATATTTTGACAAATTAAGACCAAAATATTATGTACGAATTTTTCGTTTTTTGGGTAGTTTGGAAGATATAGCCCCTTAAAAATAGATTTTTGGAAAATCCGTTATTTGTTGATTGATTCTTGAACATCTCGGCGAAATGAGACCAAAATAATATGTACGAATTTTCCGTTATTTGGCTAGTTTAGGAGATATGGACTCCTTAAAAAATGTTTTTTGGAAATCCGTTATTTGTTGATTGATTCTTGAACATCTCGGCGAAATGAGACCAAAATATTATGTACGAATTTTCCGTTTTTTGGGTAGTTTAGGAGATATAGCCTCCTTAAAATATATTTTGTGAAAATCCCTTATTTGTTGATTGATTCTAGAATATATTGACAAATTAAGACCAAAATAATAAATGTATATTTTTTGAAAATCCGTTATTTGTTGATTGATTCTTGAAAATCTCGACGAAATGAGACCAAATTATATTGAGATAAAATATATTGTGTGAAAATCCCTTATTTGTTGATTGATTCTAGAATATCTTGACGAAATGAGTTCAAAATATTATGTACGAATTTTCCGTTATTTGGCTAGTTTAGGAGATATGGACTCCTTAAAAAATGTTTTTTGAAAATCCGTAATTTGTTGATTGATTCTTGAACATCTCGGCGAAATGAGACCAAAATAATATGTACGAATTTTACGTTTTTTGGCTAATTTAGGAGATATAGCCTCCTTAAAATATATTGTGTGAAAATCCCTTATTTGTTGATTGATTCTAGAATATATTGACAAATTAAGACCAAAATAATAAATGTATATTTTTTGAAAATCCGTTATTTGTTGATTGATTCTTGAAAATCTCGACGAAATGAGACCAAATTATATTGAGATAAAATATATTGTGTGAAAATCCCTTATTTGTTGATTGATTCTAGAATATCTTGACGAAATGAGTTCAAAATATTATGTACGAATTTTCCGTTATTTGGCTAGTTTGGGAGATACAGCCTCCTTAATAAACATTTTTGGAAAATCCGTTATCTGTTGATTGGTTCTTGAACATCTCGGCGAAATGAGACCAAAATATTATGTAACGAATTTTCCTTTATTTGGCTAGTTTGGAAGATATAGCCTCCTTAAAATATATTGTGTGAAAATCCCTTATTTGTTGATTGATTCTAGAATATCTTGACGAAATGAGTTCAAAATATTATGTACGAATTTTCCGTTATTTGGCTAGTTTAGGAGATATGGACTCCTTAAAAAATGTTTTTTGAAAATCCGTAATTTGTTGATTGATTCTTGAACATCTCGGCGAAATGAGACCAAAATATTATGTACGAATTTTCCGTTTTTTGGCTAGTTTAGGAGATATAGCCTCCTTAAAATATATTGTGTGAAAATCCCTTATTTGTTGATTGATTCTAGAATATCTTGACGAAATGAGTTCAAAATATTATGTACGAATTTTCCGTTATTTGGCTAGTTTAGGAGATATGGACTCCTTAAAAAATGTTTTTGAAAATCCGTAATTTGTTGATTGATTCTTGAACATCTCGGCGAAATGAGACCAAAATATTATGTACGAATTTTCCGTTTTTTGGCTAGTTTAGGAGATATAGCCTCCTTAAAATATATTTTGTGAAAATCCGTTATTTGTTGATTGATTCTAGAATATTTTGACAAATTAAGACCAAAATATTATGTACGAATTTTTCGTTTTTGGGTAGTTTGGAAAATATAGCCCCTTTAAAATAGATTTTTGGAAAATCCGTTATTTGTTGATTGATTCTTGAACATCTCGGCGAAATGAGTC